>JASDQU010105872.1:48458-85483 GCA_032191745.1 Picea mariana
TTTATTACGGATAACAATCCTTGGGTTATCAACAACAACTGAATAGAGTTACAACTCCACAAGAGCACCAGCTCTACAATGGAAGACTCAACTTACACAACTCAGCACCAACTAAGAAGAGGAATCAATCCTCAATAGATACCAATCTGTCAACGGGTATGCGACCTGTCAGTAGTGCAACATCTGTATGTATGCGCCCTACCAGTAGTACAACTTGCGTATGTACGTGACCTGTCTGTACTACAGCCTGCGTATGTCTTCTGAGTAATTAGGGTTTTATCTCTATCAAAAACTCAGATCCTCTACAGCCTTCAGTCACATTCACTTCTATATTTCACTGTCCAATCTGTACCATAACCAATCTCAACACATCCATACTCTCCAATAACTTACTCATTCTCCTCAACCATACAATATGAATATTACTTAATCATAAGTAACCAGTATACTATGGCAACCATATCAATACTGAAACATAAGAGTGTTGCTTACTCTATCAATCAATCAACACAAAAATATCACCACATCCATACCAAGAATGCCTTAAGCATTCACCGTACAATAAGCAAGACTATCTATAAAGACAACTGTGTAACCATACTAGAGTTTCTATGGCAAATCTGAGCCCATAGAATGTAGATCTGGAACTTCTTTAGACTTCAAGAACCCGACACCAACTTACACTCAAGTCTTCATGACTTCCATATACTGTACACTCTCTATCCTCCTTCATCCCACATGTGTACGCACTCTAGCTCACTGCAGCCCGTGTATGTATGCTCTCTGGCCCACTGTGGCTCACATACTCCTTCAGAAACTAGGGTTTCTAAACTTACGAAACTTTCGCCATCAAGATATCATACTTAAAGAAACTTTGATGCATCCATGATATCCTTCAGCCACTCTCTCTCTCTTAGAATAGATCTTTTAGTATATTCTCAATAGATTATTTCAAAAGAGACCCTTTCCTCTTATTTATACTCTCCAAGTATCTTCCGTAGAACCATCTTCTAGGCCACTTTGTCCACATAATCATTATGTCCAAATAGTCACCTATGTCCAACTTTGCCCAATTTTCCACTTGTCCATGTATCCAATAGCCACTTGACCACTTAACCCTCTTTCCTCATTTTAGGGTTAACTACCTTCCATAATTATAAAGTTCTCCATTTGCTATATTATTTAAATAGTCCTCCTTGATTTTGTCACTTCACTTTATCATTTAAATAATCGTCTTTGATTTTGTCATTTCACTTTATTATTTAAATAATCCTCTTTGAATTTTTCAATTCACTTTTAAATAATTTGTTCTTTGCAAGCACTTTGACTTCTTTGACCTTTTGGGGATTCAAGCCAACATATGAGGGTCCTCCAACTTCGTAAGGCCATAACTCTCAAACTGTGAGGAGTTATGTTATGTTCCACATACCATCGAAAATGGCATGACAAGCACTATCCATATAGGGTATTTTCACTAACAAATTCACTGATATTCATCTCATTATTCCACACTTAAGCATGGATTGTGTAACCATACTTCTAGGATAACTCAACCGCAAAGCGTCTTCCCATGAGGGATTTCACCATAAGGAGACCACTTTGGAGTTCATCCATTTGTACTTCTTATCAAGATAATAATGAGTCATATTTACATCAATATATCACTATGACAATATATCACTATGACATTGTCCCTTTGTCATTGATTCCATGCATGATCACATGATCCAATGATCAATACATTAATTCATCAAACCATCAATGACAACACATAAATCCATATTCATATATGCAACATATATCAATGACAACTCATTGATCCATCTTCATCTATGCATCATATATCAATGACAACTCATTGATCCATCTTGATCTATACATCATATATCAATGAATATGATTCCACTTGACATCAATCCATTCACATCAAGGATAATACATATTACATCAATATGTTATGACAAGACATTATTCCTTTGACATCAATCAATCAATCCGTTGGCATCGATCCTTTGAAATCAATCAATCAATCCTTTGGCATCAATGACAACATGATCCAACAATATCCCCCTTTGGCATTGATGGAAATACCAACATTGATGTCAACATACAGACAAGGCATTTATCTATATCAATAGTCATCTCAATCACATCAATGTGACTATCTCTCCCCCTTTGACATCAATGGAAAAGAGTAGTTCTCTCCTTGGGGTTGCTCCCCCTTCCTGAACTCTCCTTGGGGCTACTCCCCCTGCTTGAATGCCTTTGATCTTCTTCTCAATAATATATCCCATTTGAACAAGGGATATCACTCTGATGTAATGTTGAAGATATATAGCTCATGCTTCCCTTGGAACCATGCCTGCATATCTGTGACCAACGCTGCCCTTGGAACCATGCATCTTTCCTATGCATCTGATAAATATCTCGTCCTGGAATCATGGGAAGAAGAATGACTCCCCCTATGCATATGTCTCCTCCTATCTTCTCTGTAATATGAACAATATGCTACCACTATAATATGAAAATGCTGCTTCTCAAATGGAACATAGATCAACCGCTCTTTCTATGACGATCCTTGGACCTGTCCATGCATCAACTCGTGCCATACCATACATCATGAAGAAAACGATATGTCAACAATGAAATAGAGAATCATGAACAAAACATCAACCAAGTACATACTGTGCCATATTGTGTGCCAACCATGCACAACACCCTTGTACATCAACCATGTACATCAATACCATATAATATGTCATATGATATCATCAATGGAGTGTATCAACCATATTCTTCTACAAACATGCCAACCATGTGCCACAAACAAGTGTCATATCACTCATGATATGCCTCCACCATTAACCAAGTGCCATAACTATGCATCTCAATCAATCAAGTGTCTCAACTATATCATCCCATATATCATGTACCAAGTAATACCAATGGTGTACTTTAGCCAAGTACTATCATCCACATACATATACCATCTTATGAGTGCATCAATCATTGCACTAAGCATGTATCACCATATGTATCAAGCAAGTGCATTAACCATGCACCAATACCACAACAAGATGAAATACAATCAAGATGTGTCCTAATATATGAATGTCATATCAACTATAGACCATGTACCAATCATACTGCTAGTAGGTGCCTCTAACAATGTACCAAATGTGTACCAAACATGCATCAACTAGAGATCAAGTTATGGATAATCAATGATGTACAATATGAACACCTCATCAATTCATTAGCTACATGTCCCAATATGTAGCCCATCCATATGCCAAATGCATGTACCAAGATATCGACAAACAAGGTTCCAATAATACATCATAAGATATATCAATGAGACTTGAATATGTACCATCCATGTACCCCAACAGATTAGCCTCAACATCCATTCACTACAAAAAATACTAAGCATACAATATGTAATAGAAGTGTGCCTCAATAGATCAATGACATTTCTAACTAGCATCATCATGATATATCTCATAACCAAAGTGCCATAACTTCACTATCACAACCAACATTGTTCTTCAACAAAAAAATGTTTCAATCCACACTCTGGGGTTAGTACCATGCATCCAAAATAGTCTTTCAATACTCAACTATATGTCACCACCATAAATACATCAATTATGTATGCCAACATGTAATCATGAAAAACCTTTAGCAAACAATGTGAGACCCTGCAAAAAACCATGTTAGACCCTGCAACATAGAGTTATACCATTATACCATGTTGCAACTTTATGCATATCCTTTTTCCAAGGCTTTACCATAGATACGTGGCATGCTGCACAGACATCTAGTGTATGTACACGACCTATTCATAGGTCATCTCACGTATGTACATGAGTGTTACCATTGTAACCCGCATATGCTTCTGAAGGTGACAAACTTGAGCTTCCCTTAAGGCTGCCATTCTATTCTGACTGTTCAGTTTTCTTCACCCACTTTTGAAGGTGTCCCAGCTTCTCAGAACTTGAGATCCGAGTTTCCATGTTTTCAGAAATGTCTTCCTTCCTAACTTCATGCCTTATTTTAGTCATGATATATGAAGTCCTCATCATGGAATTTCTTCTTGTGTTCCAACAATCCTGGGATTTGTGATCAAATCCACTACAACTGTAGCATCTCATGGTGTGAAAATGAGCAGCAATATGTCCTACTTGATTACATCTCCAACACCTTAGGGTGTTATGAAACCTTTCACTATCTTTCCTTGCATAATATATACATTCCAAAGCTTTTTGACCATAATCATTACATGAGTAACATTGACCATGAAAAACATTTTCATACCTTTGCTTTGGTGTCCATCTTGAAGTTGTCTTGAATTTGCTTTGAGATGTAAGGATGGCTTCTCAATGTCTTCCTTGCTTTGTTCTTTTGGAACTTCCCTTGCCTTGTGTAGATGGTTGACTTGCAACATTATTTCCATCCTTTGAGAGTGAGGGACTTACCTCATGCTTCTTTGAGGTGCTTGCTTCATCATGTGTAGCTACTTTGTTGTATCTAAGACCTAATTTATCATTTGTTGATCTTTGACTATCCAAGATCTCATTCAAGATTGTTGAGCTATTCAATAATTTCTTTGTCTTCTCTACTTTCTTTCTAAGATCAACAACTTCAGCTTCCAACTTATGACATGACTCTTCCTTTTCATTTACTTGATTCTTTAATAGTTCCTCTATCCTTTTGGCTTCTTCAATTTGGGTCTTGAGATGGACATTAACTTCAAGACTTTTTCTAATCTCATCATCTAGATTCTTATTTTCTTCTATTTCATTCTTTAGTCTTTTGATCTCTTCTTCTTTTTCTTCTAATTGAGTCTTTTTACTTTCTTCTTATTCCTTGATCATTTCCTTTAACTTCAAGATACGCCTTTGATTCTTTCTAAGAAAATTTTAGTGTTATCGGAAAGATAGCTATTTTATATGTAACAATGGTCATAGTTGTATTCAAATAGATCCCATTCAACTTTCCTTTTAATATCTGATAGTTCTTCTTCTACTTCTTCCATGAGATAACTATCATTTAATTCTACACATACTATCTCTAGACTTTCTTCTTCACTTGTAGAGAAATATTCAACATCATCACATTTTGAAATATTGCAATCAGGGGTTTTTGGAGATTCTTTACCTTCATTGATCTTGATAGAATTGTCTTCAAGGTATTCCTTTTTGCCAACATCATCACATTTAGAATCATTGCAAATAGATAATTCTGGAGATTCTTTACCTTCATTGTTCTTGATGGAGTTGTCTTTAAGTTCTTCCTTTTTGCTTTTCTATGTCTCCTCTAGCTTTAGCCATAGATCCTTGGCATAAGTGCATTGTCCCATGCTTTCTTTGATAGAAATTGAGAGTCCACTAAGAATGGTCTTGAGAGACAATGCATCATTCTTCTTTTCTTCCCTTTGAGCTGCAAACTTTGACTTGTTCTTCAAAGGAACTGATCCACTAATAGCTGCTTTCCAAACACCCACTCTTATTTCCTTCAAATGCACCTTCATTTCTATACTCCATGTAGAATAGTTTCCCTCATCAAGGATTGGAAATTCATCATCCATTTTTGTGTCCATGGATCTCCTCCAAGCCTTTTAAGGCTTATAGTGAAGGCCCACTCTGATACCAATTGTTGGACAAACCAACCACACTTAGAGGGGGTGCTGAATGAGTGTGGTGATCTTTTTCAAACTTCCCTTTCACAAAACTCCTTAGTTAGCAATCACCGTTTATTCATCACTTATTACTGTCATTTATAACCATCCAAATGTGAACATATATCAACAATAGATAACAAAAACATATATCATCAATAATTCATCACCACAAGGAACACAAAGAACACAAGATGTATGTACAATTTTCTTTTTATTACGGACTACAATCCTTGGGTTATCAACAACAACTGAATAGAGTTATAAATCCACATGAGAACCAACTCTACAATGCAAGAATCAGCTTACACAAATCATCACCAAATGAGAAGAGGAATAAATCCTCAACAAATACCAATCTGCCAACGGGTACGCGACCGGTCAGTAGTGAAACATGCGTATGTACGCGCCCTACTAGTAGTACATATCGCTTATGTACACGGCCTATCTATAATACAACCTGCATATTCCTTCTTAGTAATTAGGGTTTCGTCTTTATGAAAAACTCAGATCCTCTGCAGCCTTCAGTCATATTCACTTATGTCTTTCACTATCCAATCTATACCATAACCAATATCAACACATCCATACTCTCCAACAACTTACTCATGCTCCTCAACCATACAATATGAATATTACTCAATCATAAGTAACCAATATACTATGGAAACCATATCAGTACTGAAACATAAGAGTGTTTCTCACTCTATCAATCAATCAACACAACCATATCACCACATCCATACCAAGAATGCCTTAAGAATTCACCATAAAATAAGCAAGAGTATCTATCAAGACAACTATGTAACCATACTAGAGTTTCTATGGTAGATATGAGCCCATAAAATGTAGATTTGGAACTTCTTCAGACTTCAAGAACCCGACATCAGCTTACATTCAAGTATTCATGAGTTCCATCTTCTATATGTTCTTTGTACTCCTTCATCCCACTTGTATACGCGCTCTGGCTTACTGCAGCTCACGTATGTACACTCTCTGGCCCACTGTGGTTCGCTTACTCCTTTAGAAACTAGGGTTTCTGAACTTCCGAAAATTTCACCATTAAGATCTTAGACTTACAGAAACTTTGATGAGTCCATGAGATCCTTCAACCATTCTCTCTCTTAGAATAGATCTTCAAGATATGCTCAAGATATTATTTCACAAGAGACTATGATGCCACTTGACATCGATCTTCATCTTCATCTATGCATCATATATCAATGACTATGATTCCACTTGACATCAATCCATTAAAATCAAGGATAATATATATTACAACAGTATGCTATGACAAGACATTGTTCCTTTGACATCAATCAATCAACCATTGGCAACAATCAATCCCTTGACATCAATCCTTTGACATCAATCAATCAATCCTCTGGCATCAATGAAAACATGATCCAACAGTTATACCATATTAAATATGAAGCTCATATGTATGGTTAAAAATCCGCTAAAAATTTGCAACAAGAAGTTATAAGTCAACCCCAAAATTAGGAAAAGGAGAAAATTTGTTGCAAACAAGAAGTTATGGGTTGTCTCAAAGATAAAGTAAAGAAGTTACTTGAAAGGTTATAAATACAAATAAAAAATATCTCATTTAATAACCAATCAAGGATGTGATTTCTTAGAACAAGTGAGGTAGTAGAGTTGTGCGAAGGAGGGAGTTCTCGGAGCCGCATATTAGAGAATGGTTTTTAGAAAGCCCTATTTGAGAAGACTCTCAGGGGTCAAGATTTGGGTGTCCTGCGAGACCCCTTCTTGTTGTCCTGGTGTCATAACGCGAGGACCTACTTTTTTCTTAGTCCATTCCTATGAGGATGAGGAAATTTTTGAGGAAGGTATTCTTCTTGATTCCAAAGATGGGGAAGGTATGATTATTTGATATCTCATACACCAGGTTATTCACATGTTGAAAGGTATGTTCTTTTTTATATTTTGAGGCTTGTATCTTGGAGGTTTTGGTAAATTATTTGAGGCATATCTTGGATTTTATGACACATGTTTGAGACATGTCTTGGAGGTTTTGGCATATAAGGAATATCTTGACGGTATTGAGACATGCATGAGGAATATATTGGCACATGGTTTCATGCATATCATTGTGATTTTGAGCACATGATTTGGATGATATTCTTGGATATCTTGGTATACATTTTAAGTGATGTTTGGGGTAGTATCATATTTGATGATGATTATATATCAGTATCAGTGAAATTAGTAGTAACATGTTGATTCTCTCATTTATATTCAAGCAAGGAAGTAAGGGGAAAGGAAAGGGAGTTGTAGATTCCTTCAGTTTGGAGCCTATAAACTAGGGGGTTAGAGCCTCCTTCTAGTTGGAGATGGAGAATCTAGCGAGTTGTGGCTTCCTTCAGGTTGGAGCCTATAATTTAGGGGGTTGGTGCCTCCTTCTAGTTGGCATTGGAGAATTTTGGAAGTTGGTGCTTCCTATGAATGTAATCTTTTGATATATGAGAAAGCATTTTGTGGTTTTCTCCCAATTGGGTTTCCAAGTAAAATTATTGTGTACTTTGTATTCATGGTTATATGTTTATGGTATATTGAATGCAATCATAAGTGATGAACTATTGATATCTTAACTTCTTTCATATTGTGATTAAAAGTGGTGAAATGTGCCTAATACTGATTCAACCCCCCTCTCAGTATTAATGAATAAACCAACAATTGGTATTAGAGTAGGTCCTTCATAAATAGACTAATCATTGGAAGGTATATAATGGAGTGCACTAAGAATGGAATGCCACTGTTTGATGGTTAGAACTATTCCTTCTAGAGTAGAAGGATGAATTTTTTGTGAAAGCATAGGGATTTGATGTATGTCAAGTGGTAGTTGATGGATACACAACACCTGCCACTCCCCCAATATATAGAGATGGAAAGAATCTTAGTGAAAACAATTCAAAGGATAAAAATTATATTTTGAGTGGCCTGTCTAGTTTAGTATATGTCAAGCTTATGCATTGTAACCCTACAAAGGATCTTTGGGACAAACTTGAAATATTTTATGAAGCAGATGCCAAAGTCAAAGGGGTCAAGATTCAAAACTATAGGGGTCAATTTGAACAACTGGAAATGAAGGAAGATGAAGATATTACAACTTATTTTATTTGACTTGATGGAATAATAAACATTATTAAAGTCATAGGAGAAGAAATTAAAGAATCGATAATTATTCAAAAGGTGTTGAGGTCTCTTCCATTGAGATTTGATCCTAAGATTTCATCCCTAGAATAAAGAGAAGATATTTCTACATTAAGAATGGACCAATTACATGGAATCCTTACAACATATGAAATGAGAACAAAGTGGGATAATCCATCGAGGAAGGAAGAAACTTTCAAAGCATCCAAGAAGACAAGAAAAAATAAGCAAAAGTCAAAGTCAAACTGTAGCTCCAACGATGATTCATGAAGATGAAGAAATGGCCAACTTCGTAAGGAATTTGAAGAGAGGAAATGGAAAGTACAAAGGTAAGCTTCCCTTAAAATGTTTTAATCGTAGTAAAATTGGTCATTTTTCTGCTAAATTTCCTTATGCTAAGAATTTAGAAAGTGATGAAGAAAAAGTTCCCAAGAAAGAAAAGAAATACCAAAAGGGAAAAAAAAAAGGGAAATAGAATAAAAGTCTTCAAGAAAAGCCTCTAATCCAAAGAAGATAGTTCATCATCTGATGAGGATAGTGATAGTGGCAGTGACTTAGAAAGAGTACTCTTCATGGAAATGGAAATTAAAAAAAAAAACCTTGAAAATGACAAATAAGATTCTAAAGAAGGAAAAGTTGATATTGAGGAAGAACTAATCAGTACTTTGAGTGAGATAAAAAGGGAAAAGAAGAAAAACAAGTCCCTCAAGGAAGAATTGATCAAGATAAAGGAAAGTTCTCAAAACCCTAACAAAAACTCTGAATAAGTCTAGTAAATGATTATAAATTTAAAGGTCCAGGTAGAAGAAGTCAAAAGGAGTGAAAAAACACTCAAAAACCAATTGGAAGAAAAGGATAAAATGAAGGAGAGATTGGAAGCATAAATAGTCTCACTAATTAAGGAAATTTAGAATAAGGACATGCAATAGAAAAACAACAAAATATTGGATGAAATCATCAACATTCAAAGGTCATACTATGACAAGTTCGGACTAGGATAGAAACAAACACATACTAAGAAGGGTTCGAGCTCCATAACGAAAGAAAAGGAAGTAGAAAAACATATTTATGCTAAATTTATTAGAGGTCTCATAAATAAGAAATAATGGAAGTATTCAAAGGACAACATTAAGGAAATGGAGATAACTTGAGAAGAAGATTACAAAAGAGTTGCACCACCTAGAAGATCCAAAACACAAAATTAGCGACCAACAATGGAGAGAAATAAAAAATAAGATTATATAAGAGCTGCACCACTTAGAATATCCCCCACACTCAGGTACCAAACTATTTTTATTGGTTTATTTTATTCCTATAACAATTTTGGGCACAAGGCTATAAAATGTAGAACCTATGCTAAGAACATAAGAAACTATGAAGGCTACTATAGAAATAATTATCTCAATCATTTGGGATACAATAATTTGAAAGAGGTATATGAATTTGATCTTCAAAGTTCTCTACATAATCACTTGTATCAACCAAAAAATCATCCAAATCCTCACCATTCTCAAAAACTTGAAGATAATCTTGATTATCAAGAACATAAGGCCTAGAAATCCTTTTGACCTCGAATGTATTTTTGAATCCATGAATCGTTAGGATTGAATAAATATGAAGAAACTACTAGTGACTCTACCTTCTTATACTTATTTGTTAGTTTGAAGGAGACGTTAAATGAATGGAAAGAATTCATGATTTCACTTACTGTTTTGGCATAAAATTTATGTTAGAAAAACAGGATCGCGGAGCAATAAAATAAAACAAATGTGGAAATAAAACATAGAAGATACATAATGTAATAAAGACATAGATATATGTGGTTCACCCAGTGTGGGATACGTCTGCCAAATAAATTTCCAAGTCCTTCATTTATTATTATACAACAAAATGAAGGGATACAACCTACAACACACCCGCTGTAACTTCCTTTTCTTTCTCTCACAATCTCCTCTCTCAGAAGACAATATTCACACACATACATAGCCGCAATAAATTCCCTCATGAAAAGAGTGTTTCCTTCTAGGGAAAAAAAACATAACATAACTTCTACCCTCATATCTGTGACCTTATAATGAATGGTCCAGATTGACTACAAAATTACAGTATTTTACAAGGCATTTTTTCCCAAACTTTCACTTCGGGCGCATTGTTGGGTGCAAACCTATTTTGAGGAAAGGTCTAATTTTTGGAGGAAAGGCCTAATTTTGGAGAAGAACAACTGGCAAGAAAAGAATCACGTGTGAGAAAAAGAAGCATGCAAAGAAGGAAAACATGCAAGACGTGCATGCAAAAAAACCTAACCATGCTAGGTTAGGGTTTTGGTAGAAATTGTAATGGCTATAAGATTGTAAATTAGTATAAATAAGAACCTAGGAGGTCTAGGTTGGGTTGGATGAATGATGGTTCTAATTTTGTGATTCGATGATAGTAGTTGAGATATTGTTGTAAAAGATGTTGAGTTGTAGAAGAGTCAAGTAGCTATATCTTGAGGGTTAGATCACAGGCCGAGGAGCTTGGTGTGATCTAGTCCACCTCACAGAGGTTCCTTAAACTCATAGTACTTGTATAAATGGATATGTAGTGCGCACAACACCATATTTTCCAGCAAACCTAATAAAAGAACAGAGGAGCCAAATATTTTTGGACGTAGCCCAAGAGGGGGTGAAACATGGTAAAACCTGTGTTGTATGTGATATTTAGTGCATGTTTTCTTTTTGTCAACGATTGATCATGGTTACTTTATGTCAATGATATGTTTATGAATGAATGGTTAAGCTAAATGGGTTAGAATGCATGCATGACCTAAAAGTTGAATGAGTCCTAGAAACTATGAATGGATAATATGTTGAATGTATGAAGAAGGTAGAATACACTCCCGAATCCCCACTCATTCCTAGACTACAAGAACATGAGAATTTAAATCACCCATAGAGATATCTCAGGTGAGACTGCACATTTCTCTCTGTGTGCTATGTCTCCTTCTGGTTTACCAGGAGGGCCGATAGTTTTAGAGGATTTTGTTGGAACCCTGATCACATTTGAACTTGGGTCAAACCAAGAAGTAGAAGAGAGGAATATAAACCAACAAATGGTTTCGTTGCCAGCTGGAACTGCATAGGATTGAGTGGATGGGATCCATGAAATAATCACATGGAGAATGAAAGCATAGAAGGGAATGTTCAGGACATGGAATCCAATTAAGGTGGATATTGAAAGATGGTTGGAAACAAAGGAACTTTATTTTGCATAGAAGGATAACATAAACCCTAAGTTAACACCACACAAATATATTGACAAATACGTGTTTAGCAACTTGCATGAGGTATTTTTCTATGATTTCCCACATGTGTTGTAGGAGTGGATATTGATGTTAAAAGAAAAATACCCTACAAATTGAATCAGACAACTGGAGTGGAATCCTATGGAGATCGTGCAATTACAACAAGTTAACAACAAATTTACGTGCACAATATATTTCTGGTTAGAGAGTATTGTTGTAGGATTTATCATTGAATTTGTAGTAGATACCACGAAGTCTTACAAAGAAGTAGAGAAGGAGTTTCTAAAAGGACCTAGAGGAAGGTATATCAGATTTCTATACACTTCAATCAAGATTGTATTGTGTAACAATGATGTGATGACCATGGAATCAGACAACTAAACTTCCCTGTGTGCATGGGGGAAGGGGGGAAGTACTGAAAAGAAGTGGAGAAATGGAGGAAGAGATGGTTAAGGGAAAGAATAAGGAGACCATGGGCCCAATAATGATGGAGGAAGAAAAAATAAAGAAGCTAATGGAAACATCTATAAATACACGCAATGGAGCACCCTACCAATATGAGATGAATAATAAGAAGAGAGCCATAGTTGAGAGAGACGACTTGGAAAGTGATGAAGAAGAGGTAGAGGATCTTCGAGATGTGGAGAAGATTGAGGAAATACTGTGTGTAACTTATGAAAGGCAAAAATGAGGTCCAAGGGAAGGAATAGAAGGTAGAACTCCAATATAGATCAATGCTAGTGTGGAACCCATAAACCCATGTGCAACTAGTACACCAGAATGGACACCAACATTTAGAAAAAAAAAATTTAGTGGAAGAAGAACGACATGAAAAGGATCCAGTCAAGCAGAATCAACTGGGGGAGCAAGTTCTGGAAGTATTAGTCAAATTTATACACCGCACGGAGGTAGTACTTCAACACCATTCAGAATGGAAGGACATGATCCCACCATCAGGTTAGCAGAATTTCAGGGAGAGGCATGACAGGACCCTAAAAAACATTTATTCATTTGCGAGAAGATATGGGAAGAAAAATAGATCATAGATGAGGATAAAAAACTTGTGCAGTTATATATCACGCTAAGAGACCACACACTAGACTGGTACATGAGTCTAAATGTAAATAGTCCACCGGGAGTAACAAGGACTATTTTAGATCTGAATAAACTACTGATAAATGAATTTAAGAAGACTAGCTCAGAAGATCAGTAAATGAATGAAGTGATTGAAATCAGGAAAAAACCAAGTGATTCTGTTTGGGAGATTGATTAGAGGTTTAAGTGTCTCATAGGTAAGTTGAAATATTCCATGAATGATATGCAAAATAGGCATTTATTTGTGAACTCACTGTTACCACATTTGAAATACCTATTAAGACAACATAAGTTCCAATTTCAAGTAGAGGCTCTACAGGAAACCTTACAACTAGAAGAAAACCAATATCAGAAGACAGATCCAACAATAGAGGAGCTGAAGGAGGATATGAATAAATTAACATTTCAACTCAACTAGAATAAGGGAAAAGAGAAAAAAGAAGTTGTTTGGTGTACCACATGTAGTACAAAAGAACACTATAAGAGTGAATGTCCAAATTTCGCGTAGTACATGGAAACAAGAGTACCAAACCCTTTTCCAATAGGAGGACCATGGTGAAAAATATGTAAAATGAATGGGAATGATCCATATCATTGTTCAATGATGCAAAAGTATCAGATAGTACCTAAGAGTTCATACTACAATTTCTGCAAGTTAGTGGGTCATGATGACAAAGATTTTAGGACAATGAAGCTAATGAGAGAAATAACTTCAGATACTTATAGAGTGCAAGAAGACATGATGACAGGGTCAGTCACACCTTAGTTTAACTAGGTACCACCCCCATATAACAATGTGCAACAACAGTATAAAACTACACAACCACAATACAACACTGCCCAGCCTCAGTATAATCTCTCACAATATAACCAGGTACCTCAGTACAATGCACCGCGAGGAGACCGAGCTAAATATAGAGGGTGAGGATGAGGTAGAGGAGGACTTGTATGAGGAAGAGGGCCATTCTTTTTTCACAACTTCCAACAACCAGGAAATTATGCAAGGGAATGTTCACTTCCTCTAGAGACATGCATGTATTGTCGCACAACAGAACATGATATAGAAGATTGTACAAAACTCTTAGGAAGAATCCAAGAAAAAAGGAACCAGAACAACCAGAATGTACAGTGGATTTCTACAGAAGCTAGAGATGATGGAAGGAACATCAATATAGTCACATGAGGAGGAGCTAAGACAAGAATTGATGTAGTAAGAAAATATCCAGTGCAACACCAATGGGTGAAGAATAATACTGAACCGCAGAAGCAGTTTGATGCATGAAAAGAAAAGGAAACATTGAAGCACAAAAGAAATGAATTTCTCAAGAAGAATATTGCATCCACATCAGTCACGTAGTACACTTAGAACATACCAATGTATGAAATGCCCTCCTCAATGGACCACACCATTGAAGCATGACCTGTAGAGAATGTAAGTAACATAAGAACTTTTCTACAATCCTATGTTAAGTTATTAAAGGATCCATCATCTTTCAAAATTTTAGAAAATCTACTAGAAATATGTAACATAGAGTTAGAGGGGAAATTAGAGAAGAAAACAATCAATCACCTCCACATAAGAAGGGGGGAGAGCAGAGAATTCAGTCTGAATGCCAACATTGGAGACTTCAATATGGGTGATATTATACTGGACTTAGGCTCTAAAGTAAATGTGTTACATAAGAAGAAATGGCAGTGTATGGGAGAACCCACACTGGGCTATTCACCTGTCCAGTTGAAATTATAAAATCAACACAGAGTTCTACCAATTGGAAGGCTTAAAGGTGTGACAATAGATTCGGATGGAGTGCGCACTAAGGCAGACTTTGAAGTAATAGAGATAGTATATGGAACAACACCTTATCCAAGATTTCTTGGATTGGATTTGGAATTTAATAACCAAGCCATAATCAACTTGAAGACAAGGAAATTTATATTTGAATCAGGTGAATATAGAGTCATTGCACCATTAGACCCTTTAGAGGGAGAAAGTTTTGTAGAACCCACCTGTTTAGATCTGGAGGAAGTAAACCAATTGTATAGAACCACTGCGCGAGAAGAATATTATGTTAAACCAACTGAATATGGGATACTCAGCTGAAGAAGAATCACATCATGCTCTTTCGAATTATATACAATTTTGAAGAATTGGCAGCAAAGACTACATGTAGTTTCCATAAGAAGGTGCGCAAGAATAGAGTACGCAGTAAGATGGGTTGGTACAGAGATAAGAGAACCTCTAAGTTTTCATGGGATAAATGACTTAGAGGAATTTATACCAAAATATGAAGAGGAAGTATTAAATAATTAGAGGCTCTTATCCCTAGATATTTCACTTAAGGCCACACTTGCAATATGGTGGGGTGCGCACAAAGAAACAACTCAGGACTAGTACCAATGTAAGCAATTAATGCGCATTAGATTTGGCGTAGAGCAGAGGATAAATAAAATGAAGAGGTATGATGGTAAAGGAACACCAAAAAAACATTTGGAGAAGTGCATGACATAATGGAGGATGACACCACCAAAAGAATGGCCCCATCACTTTGTCCATACATTGGAAGGAATCCTAAAGAACTGGTATGTAGACCAAGAGATGTGTCGAGGAACTACAAAATGGATAACCTTACAAAAAAATTTTGTAGTAACCTTCTCATTTGAAAATGAGAACCCCAACATTGATTCAATGATGAAACAAACAAGAGGTGTGATATGTATTGATGAACCAAGGGTTGAACTCATGATAGAGTACCAACAACAGAACAAACAGATAGTCAAAGAAGTATTGTTATGTTATCATGTTGAAGAAGAAGCACAAGATGAGGATGACTCGCACAACATTCAAATTACTGAAATTGAAGGAGAAAGAGAGGTGGAAGGTCCATCTATGGAGTCAGAAGTATTTGTTGCACCAATCAAAGTAAATAAAGTCAACATTGGGACAACTAATAATCCTAAAATGGCAAGTATGGAGACTATTGGGATGAACAATGTTCAACAACACAGGTATTCCAATAGAGGATGAACACGTTCAGTAACCACTCACATAACTAGATCAAAGATCAACACACCAATTTTTTCATGTGGTAAAACCCCGATGGGGAAACATCCACGACCCCAGCCAATGCAACCACTTGGAGCAGTTTATTAATGCAAAAGAAAAAGATTAGAGAGAGATTTTACATGAGAGTTTCTCACAATATATCATCGACAAATGACCCTCCATGCTCTTTAAATAGAGATCATGGACCAAGAAGGTGTTAAGCCATAGATCAATGGCCATTAATATCGATGAGAATATGAACCGTCAGATCACGCTATGTCAGGAACATACTGTGACCATCGGATTTCCTAAGTAAAAATGCATACTAATGCATACTAAAGAAACACACTAGGAAACACACTTTTACCTAACGACATGTTAGACCAAGTAGATCTTAACTAACTCCTAAGTGTATAAATATCCTAACATCCCCCCTGAAGAACAACTTGTGATAGGATTGAAGGATTTACAATAGTGACACAATAGGAGAAGGAAGGAGGCATTAGAGCCTATCCTCCCTTAATGACAACTTCTTGAAATCCTAACATAGATCGAAGTTTGGAAAACTTCACTTCTGTAAGAGAATTTGTGAAAATGTCTCCAAATTGATCTTCTATAGGGCAAAAGAGCACTTCAATAACTTGATCATGAATGAGATTTCTGAGGAAGTGCGTGTGTATCTTGATGTGCTTGCTGCAATGATGTTGAACTGGGTCTTTGGCGAGCTTGATGGCACTCTAATTGTCCCACTAAGTCTGGTTGGATGCTGCTACTGAAATCCAAACCTCGAAAGGATCTGTCGAAGCCACAAGGCTTCCTGACTAGCATTTAACGCTACTCAGTACTCTACTTTTGCTGAAGAAAGTGCAATAGCATGTTGTTTGTTACAGGCCCAAGTGACAAGTTCATAACCAAGGATAAAAACATAACCTTCAGTAGACTTCCGATCATCAGGGTTGCCGACCTAATCTGAATCAGTGAAACCAACCAATAAGGGAGTCCCCCCTTAATTGTAACGTATCTCAAACTGAACTGTACCACAGACATAGAGAAGTATCCTTTTAGATGCTTTCCAATGTCTTTCATGGGGTGTTTTCATATATCGGGCAACAAGACCAACAATAAAGGAAAGATCAGGATGGGTATGAGTCAAGTATAAGAGGCTACCAAATAACTTACGGTACAAGGTTGCATCAACTTTGAGAGAAGTATAGGTGGTGTTGGAGTCACCCTTGTTTTTTTAGACTGTCACAATTTTTCATTTGGATGCTTGAAATCTAAAGATGGTTTTCTTTTTCCCTCGGAGATATCGAGATCTCTGAAACTTTGTCACGTGAGCAGCAACGATCATTCTACTCTCAAAACAATTCCTACCTTTCGTAAAAATGTTTCCTCTTTTGGTTCTACATCAGGATCTCGCTGGTCGGATACTATAACTCATGTAATTCACACGTCCCGAGTCACGAAAAAGCGAAGTCATTTTAAATTTCCACTCAAGACAATAACAAGGGTAAAGTTTTTCTTAACTCATGATTAGACGTCGTCGGGGTTTCGCACCTTGGTGTTCGCCAAAACCAAAAATTTATTGTCACAGTCCCGATAGCCGAGAGCGCGAGGTCCTTATTTGAGTAACTCATGTCAGGAAGTAAAGGCAAAAGCTAACAGTGGTAAAAAGTTTCTCTCAGTGTTTCACCACTCGGCATTATATTTTCCAAAAGTTACACCGTCTAAACCCCGACTCATGAGATCATGATGCAATTATAACGTGATTAATTAATCTTTTAATTCAATATTATCTTTCCCTTAATTAAGTCATGTTATCGCGATCTCGCGGTTTCGCAGCTCGGCATGTAAATCTCGAAGAAACTCGTCTTCGAAGCACCGAGTCACGATATGGCGAATATAATATTTATAAAATTAATCAAGCCCCAAATCGCGATTACCTTTAATTAACCAAAATCGATCTTCGGAGTCTCAAGTGTTAGAAACTCAAAATGTTTAAGTAAAATCCCTGATATAACGAGTACCAAAACTTTGTTAATACCGGTAAAATAGGATTAATTAAGAGAAATCAATGAGTATCCCACGCCTGATGTCTACATGATTTACGAGGTAGCCTCTTTACTCCGTGCACCAACTGAGATTTTAAAACCCCCAAAATTTATGACATTAATGAGGAAATAGGGTAAATCAATATATAAGATCGGATTTTTACGATAGAATTTATTTCCAAATGTGATTTGACAGACTTGTTCTGAAAGGTACCGAGTTTTTTGAGTATATATAAGAGCTGTGTTTCATTATAACAAATTCATTTTCATAGAACGCAGAGCACATCACTTCTGAGTAAACTGACTTCTGTATGTATACGCAGTTCTATCACAGAAGATCTAAAACACAAGCTTCAACCATGGCTCCGTGAAAAGAAGCAAAGACAAATGTTGAGGTTTGAGGACAAGGCTCAGACAATGTCTCCGATACTTCACCCCTAATTATCAACTCGGTCCCTAACTGGTCATATGTTTCAAATATTCTACAATCGGAATTGGTGGATTATTCCGACGACAATGAAAGAGATGATATAACCACCAAGTACAAAATAGTCGTCCAATCTGGAATTCACATAGTAGCAGCCAGGCCACGGTTTCTTTCATATTATGACATGATCTGATGGGCATTGGATCATGTGGACATACCGACCAGGACTATCATGAATGAGCAGAAAGTCACCATCGGGACTTTCAGGCCGGAACATCTGCAATCCATGTATAAACTACCCATGACGTCCAATTACACATATGGCGCTGAGTTCTTAGAAGAATTCAAGGAGAAGGAATGCGTACAGTATGATAAAACCATGTCCAGTTTGATAAAGGATTGGGTTTCAAACACCGCGAAGTTCAGAGCCGATACCCACGGCGTTTATTCAATCACTTCATTAGAACCACAGTATAAATATGTGGCCATGATGACATGCCGGTTATTTGGGAGAGAAAACACATCGCATTTTTTCCTTGCATGGGTGCCTCTAATGTTTCGGGTCGCCGAAGGCTGTTCCTTTAACTGGGCAAAGATGCTTTCAGATAGTTTGACCAATTGGGTCACAGAGTATTGGGAGCAGAAGGAGAATGGGAAGGTATCGTCATTCTTCAGGTCTGCATACAATATGAATGCAATTTGTTCTATGACAACATTTCCATTGATGAGCTGGAGTTGGACTCCGGCCGAAGACAAACCCATACATGTATATCATGAAAAACTATGGGAAAACAAAGCGGAAAATTTTGCGTATGAAATTTTTAATTGGGTGATGGTGCCCCTGCATGTCATCAATTTTGGCCACCCGCCACCCTGGATCTCGGACAGCATAGTAACAAATCTAAGCAGCATCACAGATTGGTATGTAGAAGCTGAATTTTCCTACCTCAAAGTTTTTAAGGCTTCTGTTCCCCCACATGCGCTGCCATTGTTCATTCCCGATAAGCTGGCTTGTCACAAGGTTGCCCGACAAACGATAATTGGCGGTGTGAGAAAAGAACTTAAAGGGTATTTGAAAAAGGTATGGCCGTCATTTCCTGTTCGTTTGAATTCTTATTCTTTATTAGATTTTGGGCATGCCAAAGTCGAGGCGACAGCCCTGAAAGACCTAAATTTGGTCTCCATCGAATACAAGAAGCACGATCCACAGAGGGTCGTGAGAAATCATTTGGCTAATTGCATTCTCAAGAGATTTGAGCATGAGAATTCACCCTCAGATGACATTTTCTGAGGAGCAAGGTCCTATGAAGAAATTCTAGCCCGGATTCAATCCTTGGCACCCGAGGAAAGAGCCGATGTATTGAAATTCCAGGAACACTGATGTAGCTGTCTTCCCACTATGTTGCGAGGTGAGGGTCCAGGTATTTTAGAGACAAAACAGAAAGATGCCTAAGGTTCTAAAGATGCAACTCCCGACCAAGGAAAACACCAGGACGAGGGGGAACAAACGAAGAATCCGGAAGCAGAGGAAAAGACACCAGACCCACCAAAGAAACAGAATCCAGAGATAGAGATAATGACTCCAGAACAGTCGAAGAAGCAGAGTCCGATCGATACTCCAGGAAAATTGGCAAAGCAGATCGGAGAACCCATCACATCAGTTACCCCCTTGCAGTCAACGCAAGGAAATATCGATGCCGGATGGATATTCAATGAAGAGATGAGGCCCATAAGAGTAGAAGAACTCCCTCCAAATGAGTTTTTCTTCGATAAAAAGAGAAAGCCAGTAGTGAAAAGGTAATTCTATCAAGAAGGAGAGTTGACTGCTAAGAAATATAAAGTTATAACTGACGGAAAAGAGAAGAAAAATGAGCAATTCGCCACTGAGATAGTGGGGACACTAGGAGCATATGCCTCGGTGAATCAATTTTTAGTCAGGCTCCTAAAAAACTAACTTAAAAGGAAGAATCGCCTCATTAGAACCCTTGAAGCTAGATTGACCACAGCAACAGAAACTGCTTAAGACCAGGCGAGCGTGGGAATAGAGTAGGCCAGATTGGCCGATAAGAATGAGATAGAGATGCTCAAAACTAAGCTTGAGTAAGCACAGCTGATGGTCTGGGATGGTTGGATGTAAACGAGCCAGCAGAGGGAGTTGATCGAACAGCTGCAGGCTAGGGTGGAGATCGCCGAGAATAGAATGATAGACATCGAGATTTTCAAATCCTAGGCGATCAAGATTAGGAGCAGAGTCTCTACGGCACAACGAAATTTTCTCGCCAAGGTAGAAGTGATCAGGGACAATTATCTATTGGTAAATCAGGTTTCCGAGAACCTATCTGCCAGAGAAAGGGATGCCGGAGTGGCTTGGGTCGCCTTCGAGGAGGCTTTGATAGCCACGAACAATAGGGTTTCGTCAGGTACTCCCAGGTTCAGCATTGCAGAGCAAACTAGGGGAAACATTATGTTAAAGGAATGGGAGCATAGCATCACCGAAGGCAAGCAACAAGCCCAAAAGATAACCAATTCCTTAGAGGAGGCCTTTAATTCCATAGACGGTGAGCTACTGGGTATTGGCAGCGGAGGCAGTGCCGAGATGTTAATGCAAATGAATATGGAAAAGATCTCTCTCGATCTGAAGGAAGAGGAAGAAAGAGATTCGGCCGATATCTCGCATATGACTATGGTGGACATAGTCCAAGTAGATAGATGCATGATTAAACCCAGTGTGCGATTATGCGCCATAGACATCATAGATGGACAGATGGAGGACAAGCTGCAGCAGTTAGCCCGAGAATGTTACTTCTTCGAAGCCAGCTGTCAAGCCAAACCATCGCGGCTAATATCTCAGCTGGTGGAAAGATGTATCGCCTGTACCGAGCTCGCACAACAACAAACATATAGCACGAAGTGAAGACAGAGTAGGAGAAATGGAGCGATTGCTCTCTTCTCTGTCATAACCGAAATTTTATGACTATTGAGATTCTATCTTACTTGTAAAATTGTATAAATATACGACAAAAAGAAATAAACAAGGCTGGACCCTTTTGTGTCGATTGTAACAGAGTTTTTTACATTTGAGAAGTTAATACAAGCAAATCTGAAGATTCTCAATTCCGTCACGACTTTGTTACAAGTTGGTTTGCTTGTATTTCATTTTTCGTTTCATTTCATATTCATAATTGATGTGCTTCATTATACTTTAGTACGACCACTACTATAGCGAATGAATTTGGGTTTTCTATAATTGTTTATTGTCTTTCCTCTGCACCAGCTATCAGCGGGTGTAAGACCAATCTGCATTTTCAGAATTCTACATATATTCTTTGCTACATTGGTTATTTCCTTACATTTTCCTCTTCTGTTTATTCGTGAGATTCTCCCCTGGTAGGAGCCTTACACTATAGACAGCTAAATGATTTTCTCCCACCTCACACCTTTTATTAAAATATAACACAGTTACAGGAAAAAGCCTTTGATTTGCATCCCTATTTTATTCCTAAAACCGTAAATTCTCTTTTATTCGACCAAATCGAGACAACAATTAATCTCTCTTTGAAGTCTTTCCTATTTTTACTGTTCCTCCATGACTGTCCCTGTACCAACATAGCCTAATATCAAACCCGGACTATCGGACCAAACGCACATTTCCTTAAACCTTTTCGACACAATTCTTAAAACTGCTACTAACCAGGTTGAACTTGAACGTTCATGGGCAGCCATTGAACAAGATATAACTATCCAGGAACAGTTGGCAGCTAGACAATGCCAACGTAGAAATATTCCTTAGTTTCCTTTGTCGAAGGTTGATGTTTCTCTCTTCTCCAACTTTTACCCACTTTCAGATGCCTTGACACTGTACTTTTAAGCCTTAAGTACAGACTCAGGAACAACATCTTTCTGGCGTCGTTGCCGGGGACCGAAGTTACGAAATCTTTTTCCCTGGGAAAACGACATTTGTTTTTCATTGAAAGTGTTACCCTTTGATAGTGACTAAAGAGTACACACCTTTTAAAGCTTTTAATCTTTCACTTGGCGACTCCACAAGAAATAAACTGGCATCCGGTCGAAGGAATACCAGACAAAACCCGGATGGTAAGCAGATTACGCCCGTTACCGATCCCGAAAAAATTCTAAAGGCGAGAGGCTCTTTTAAGCCAAACGTTGTAGTTTACAAACTTAAAACCCCATCACTGAAGACTAAGAGTCCTTTCGAGCCCTCAACTTCACTCAGTCCTCTCTTTGATGCTAAAGATTCAACGCCAAACTGCTCCGAAGTTAGGAGTGAGATTCATCCAACAGTCCCCGTAGCACACAAAGGAAAAGGCCCTCTTGAAAGTTTGTCGGCTTTTTACATACCATCTTTTCTTCAGTTGAATTTCTCGACTTCGCCAAATTCTGAAGAGTGTGTTACACAGTTGGTTCCTACACCCGTCGGTTCTCTTGATTTCGTCTCTTGCAAATCCGAGGAACCGAGTCCTTGCGTTCCTTATCTTTCCTCATTGGATTTTCCTCTTCGCGAAGAAAATAAAGATTCCCTTTTAATTTTCCAAAACCCCCTTTACAACTTTCCACAAACAACGATGGCAGCCACCAGAGGAGGAGGTGGAGGGTTTATAGGAGGAGGTATAGGGTTTATCGAAGGAGGAGGAGGAGGAGCCCCTCTAGGAGGAGCTGGAGGCCAAGGACCTGCTCCCCCTCCCAGAGTGTTTGCAAAAGTTGCAGCCAGATATGCTCCATTAGTATTGCCTGTCCCTCTACATGATCTTCCAGAGAATTACATAAAAAAATTACCGAAGTTCACCAGGGAAGGGGATCTAACCGCGACCGAACATATTAATTTTTTTGACCAATTCGCAGATATCTTGGTATCAAGCATGAGGACGTTTATTCGAGACTCCTTGTCCAAATCTTTGAAGGCCAGGTATGAACTTGGTTTTGGATCCTACCCACAGCATCTATCCTGTCTTATGATGCTTTGGAAGATGCTTTCCTCAGACAATGGGGCGAGAGAAAAGATCATATTTATTATTTAACCGAATTTGGGTGTTTGAGGAAAAAGAACTGAGAAACAGTCATGGAATTCATTCAGAGATTCAACAAACTGTACAATAAAATCCCAGCCGAGGTTAAACCGTCCCAACCCGCAGCTAAATTGACTTTTGCCGGAGCTTTCGAGCCTGATTTCACACTCCTTTTGCGAGAGAGAAGGGGAGCCACCTTAAACCGAATGTAAGACGATGCGATAGAAATAGAGTCTAACATGATGGATTCGGGTAAGTTTAAAGATAGATTAAAGACTGGAAACCAAGAGACCAAGCACTTTAGAGAACAAGTAGGTCCTTCAGGGTCCAATAGATCCTCAGACGATAGGGTGGACGATATGGCTAGAGTGATTAAAGAACTGTCAAATAAAATATCCAGAATGGAACTTGAACATGACAAAGCTGACTCTTACCCCAAAAAGGATTTCAAGAGGAACCCAAACCCCCCGAACCAACAAAGAAAAATAAAAAATTAAGATCAAAAAATACAAGCTCCCTTAAAGAATGAAAATTTTATAGGATCGAACGATTTTCAAGACTTCGGAGATTCAGACAATGATGTCACAAACTTCAGTGATGACTGAACTCAACCATATCTGACTCGCGAAGACTATGAAAAATATTTAAACATGCCACAACCGTCTAATGAGGGTGAAGAAGGTGATCACACTGATCTCTGTGGATCTCAACCATAAACTGAGATGATAATGGCTGAGTTTCAACCCAAGTACAACTTAAGATCTAAGAGTAAGCCCACCTCAATGACTCAACCCAAGAAAATCCTTCAAAGAGGTCAAGCTTATGAGCCTCCTTCGGACGAGACCTTATTAGCCAACAAGAAAACTAAAGTAGTAAGCACTCAGGAGTCCAAGGTGGAAAAAGTTGGAACTCAAACACCAGAAACCGAACCAGTAAATAAAGTTTTGTCTTCAACTAGGACCATGAGTGATAAAGTGGTCTAGAAAAATAAGTCAGAAAGGAAGAATTTGGAAGTCTCAACCAAAGAAACAGACAAGGTGAGAGGAGCTTTTAGTTTTGAAAATGAGTTAAACAAAATTAAGATACCGATCCCTTTGGTAGAATTAGTGAAAACCCCGTTTATCGTAAGCAAATTACCAAAGCGATGGGTGTCTCTGAGATAGAAAGCCAGTCTGATGTTATAAACTTGGAAGATGACAAACCTAACATCACCTTTGGTCCCCATTTCGAAGGGGCAAAAGACACCATTTCTCCCTTTTATATCACTCTGAATGTGTATGATCAGTTGCTGCATAATTGTATGTTAGACTCCGGAGCTTCCCATATGTTATGCCCAAGATTATAATGGACAAGTTGGGTCTCCATATCACAAGACCTTATGGAAATCTGTACTCTTTTGACTTGAGAAGGGTTAAATGTATGGGGATGATAAAAGATCTGGTAGTTACCTTGGCGCAGGACCTGGTTAAGAGTATCCTGATGGATGTGGTTATCGCAGATATTCCCCCTAAGTATGGCATGCTGTTATCTAGGTCATGGGGAGCCAAGTTGGGGGGTTCTCTACATTTGGACATGACGTATGCCACCATCCCCGTGTTTGGTGGTCAATTCACTCGGTTGTACAGAGAAACAAGATTAGCATATACAGTCAATGACCCTCAAAACCCAAACAACTTCCCTATTTACATTGCGGACCAAGATCTGGGAAATTGCATCTTGTATTTTGATGATGGTTTGGATGGTTGTCCAGAGGAAATCAATATAAATAAAGAAGAGTCAAGTCACATGACATAGAATCTGTGTAACACTGGAGTTTGAAAAATGTATTTTGATGGTGCTTTATCTTCTGAAGGGGCAGGTGCAGGAGTGCTTTTAGTGGCTCCCGAAGGTAAATTCATTGTTCCTTTCTCCTACCGACTGCAGTGGGACATAGATTACACTAACAATGTATGCGAATATGAAGTGTTGATCTTAGGATTAGAAGCTGCCAAAAAGATAAATATAAGTAACTTGGAGGTATATGGTGATGCAGAATTAATAGTCAAACAAATAAACCGACAGTACCTAGCCAAGCATCCCAGACTAAGAACGTATAGAAATTGTGCTTGGGATCTCATGGAAAACTTTTTCTCATCCGTAAATGTCCATTTTGTCCCTCACGCAGAGAATCTACATGCTGATGCATTGGCAAAGGCAGCTTCAACCTTCTCTCCTCCCACGACCTTCAAACTGAAGTATCACATTGAAATCAGATACAAACCCTCTATACCAGACAATATCCGACACTGGCAGGTCTTTGAAGATGACGAACAAATTAAGAAATTTCTTACAGCAGTGGGTGAGTTCTCTGAAACTCATGTAGACGAAGAGAATCAAAATGACCTGATGTGGATCATGCAAGAGGGGGAAGATCCTGAAACCTTCCGAGAAAAAATTGTGGATCATTGTATGTTGGTCCTTAAAAGCAACCAGATTCCAAAAGGATTAATTCCTTTAGAAAGACTTTTTGATTAGAATGATGTACCTGTGAAATCCACTTTGCAGCCCCAACCAGAAGAAGTGGAGGACTGTGATATAGGAATTGAAACAGAATCCAGGGTGGTAAAAATATCCAAGTTCCTCCCTCCCGAAGTAAAATTCAAGTATAAAAACCTACTCAGACAGTACAAAGATGTTTTCGCCTAGTCTTATGATGAGCTAAGAATGTATGATACTTCCATAATTGATCACAAGATACCTTTGAAGCCTGGGGTCAAACCGTTTAGGCAAAAACTTAGGCAAATTAACCCCATTTTGTTACTCGTGATCGAAAAGAAAGTTAAGAAGCTTTTGGATGCGAAAATAATCATACCTCTGAGATACTCGGACTGGGTGGCAAACATGGTCCCGATCAGGAAAAAGAATGGAGAAATCAGACTGTGTGTGGATTTTTGAAACTTAAATAAGTCGTCTCTCAAGGATAATTATCCACTGCCCAAAATGGACCATGTGCTAGAAAAAGTAGTTGGAGAAAACCGAATGTCTATGATAGATGGGTTCTCTGGTTATAATCAAATCGCCATGAATGAACAAGACAGGGAAAAAACTACTTTCACCACACCATGGGTTATGCTGATGTATGACAAAATTCCATTTGGTTTGATCAATGTAGGGGCTACATTCCAGCGCGCTATGGACATCACTTTCGTAGGAGAAAGAGACAAGTTCGTAGTCATTTACCTCGACGATTTGACGGTTTTCTCTAAAACCGATGAAGAACACTTGATCCATCTGAAACAGACTTTCGAAAAATGCCACAGGTTTGGTCTATCTTTGAACCCAAAGAAATCACATTTCGCTATGCAAGAAGGTAATCTTCTAGACCATATCGTATCTAGAGACAAGATCATGATCGATCCTAAGAGGATTGAAGCAATAGATACTATAAGTATTCCCAGAAATGTAAAAGAGATTCAATCTTTCTTAGGAACAATACATTTTTTACGAAGGTTTATCCCCAATTTCACTGAGATTGTCAAATTGATCATAGGAATGTTGAAGAAGGACAACAGAGTAAATTGGACAACCGAAGCCAGAGCATCGTTTGCACATATTAAGAAAGTCATAAGCGAGGCACCTGTGTTAGCAAGCCCAAATTATCTGAAAGATTTTCTTATCTTCTCGTTTTCCTCTAAACATACTATCGCCGTGGTGCTCCTACAAAAGGATGAAGAAGGATTCGAATGACCGATTGCATTTTTTAACAAGAGCCTTAGAGATGCAGAACTGAAGTATGAAATAATAGAAAAATAGGCGTACGCAATGGTAAAAGTGCTAAAGGCATTCAAAACTTATGTACTACATTCAAAAATTATCGCGTACGTGCCTACCAGTTCTGTGAAAGATATATTGGTACAACCAGACAGTGATGAAAAAAGAGGGCGATGGCTCGCTAAAATTCAAGAATTCGATCTGGAAGTTAAACCAACCAAATTGATAAAAGGGCAAGGCCTAGCCAAACTCTTAGCGGAGTCAAATTTCAGAGCCCTTGATATCAATTTCTTGCAGGAAAGCGACGAAGACACAGACCTAAATGAATTGAATGAAGAAACAAGTCCAAACCAGATTGAAGAGAAGTTATTATCATCAGATTGGTACAAAGACATAGTGTTTTACTTGCTGAACCTAAAATGCCTGAATGAACTATCACCGTCTAAATGCAGAACTTTAAAACTCCATGCAGTTAAATATTGTATAGCCGAAAGTCAGCTATATTGGAAGGATCCACTTGGGTTCCTACTAGTCTATTTAGTTGAATCGGAAACTCAGCGGGTTATAGACGAATTTCATAAGGGAGTCTGTGGGGGGCATCATGCATGGAGAGCTGCAGCTTACAAGATCTTGAGGGCTAGGTACTACTGGCCGAAACTCTTTTTGGACATCAATACCAAAGTGCGTGCCTGCAACCCTTGTCAACTATTCGCAAGTAAACATAAGCTCCCTGCATTGCCTCTAGTTCCAGTCAAAGCTGAAGCCCCATTTCAACAATGGGGCCTAGACTTCATAGGCAAGATTAATCCCCATTCCAGTGCTCAACATAAGTGGATCTTAATAGCTACATATTATTTTACTAAGTGGGTGGAAGCCATTCCAACCAAAAGGGCAACAGACGCGGTGGTAATCGATTTCTTGGAAGACAATATTTTGTCAAGATTCGGTTGTCCCCGAAAGATAGTTACTGACAATGCCCAGGCCTTTAAATCTATGTCTATGATCAGTTTCTGTCAGAAGTATAACATGTTCTTGGCCATTCCACCGCATATTACCCCCAGGGGAACGGATTGGCCGAATCATCTAACAAGAGCCTGGTAAACATAATCAAGAAAGTATTGGATGAAAATAAAAGGTCTTGGCATGTGCACTTAAAATACACATTATGGGCAAACCACATTAGCACTAAATGGTCTATCGGCATCTCACCGTTTCAAATGGTCTATGGGACAGATGTTGTTTTACCTATAAACCTAGCGATACCAATGATGAAGTTATGGAAGGATCAAAACAAAGAACCCAATCCTGTAACTAGGAGAATTAATCAACTGATTGAGGTTCAACAACATAGAGTTGAAGTTGATGAAAAGATGCAAAAGTACCAGGATGATATTAAATCATTGTTTGACCACAACGCAAAGGACAGGGAATTCCATCCAGGTGATTTAGTGCTAAGATGGGATGCAAGAAAGGAGGAAGCAACGAAGCATAGTAAATTTGACAACCTCTGGTATCGACCATTCAGGGTCTCGGCTCCAGAAGGAAAAAATTCTTTCCTACTGGAAAATATAGATGGAGAAGTCCTCCACGCCCCTGTCAATGGGCGATATCTAAAGCATTACATGACGTAACAGTCGCCAGATTCAAAAAAATAAAAAATAAAAAATAAAATAAAATAAAATAAAATTTATAATAAATAATTAAATAAATTTTTGATATATATATTTTGTGTACATATCTGTAATTGCATTAAACATTGCTTTTTGATTCCCTGTTTTTCTTTTGTTCATAAGTTTTCGACACATTTCGGGTAAGATTCGTATTTGTTTTTTACAGGATTCCAGCTGCATATGAAACAAGTAGGAGGAGTAAACTGAAAGTCGGTGTCAGAAATAAATCGGCATAAACAGGTGATACCAAGAGTAATTTCATATTGCGCAAAGAAAGTAAAATGAAAAGGTAAAGATGAGGTTTCTCAAAAGATATGTTATAAAGGGTTGTTAAAGAAAACCAAGGTAACACCATTCAAACTGCAATGTCAGCTGAAATGATAGATAACAGAATTGTTTTTTGGTTTGATAATCTTTGAAAAATTTAAAATAATTTAAACAATTCACTCAATCTAAAAGCAGTCAGTCAAAGTAAACTATCCTCGAACATATATACAAGAGTCAGTCTCGAATTGTTTGACCTCTGTATTTTCAGTCAATAAATCGCTACCTGGCACCCTGTCTGTCTTCGGGTCTAACTTTTAACAAGCTACCATCTTTCCGTTTCATTATGAAGGGATAAAAGTTTTTCGTTTTAACCTCGCGAGTTTCAAAAAAGATTGTGGAAAGAAAGTGTGTCTTCACAACTACTTGATCCCCTGCTAAGCGAAGGAACGTTTAGAGCGATCCTAACTTTCCTAGGATTTTCAACAACATCAGAGGATTAAAGCTTTCTCAAATGGGATGCCCTTAAAAAGTTATTTTCCTTTTTCTCCCTAAGAACGAAGATGTTGTGAAGGTCAAGGGAAGGTTGGTACCGAGTAATCAAAGTAAGTTGACAGACCTATAATGCAAAATATTACACAGATATCATCCCTGATACAAACTGATTGCCCCCATCTTCACGCTCTAAAAAGTAAATTATAAGACAGGTGGTGAAAGGAAATTCAGAAATGATTGCCCCCACCTAGTCCAAGAGACGATGAAAGGAAATTCAGAAATGATTTCCCTTGTCTCAGCATTTAAATGCATAAATATATTCCAAAGTGGTGAAAGAAAATTCAGTAAAAGGGGCCAAATAACTTCACCGGGGTACTGAAAAGGCTCGCTGGCAGTGAAGCAATGTCTGAGATATTTGTAAGGCTGTTATACATGAATATCACTCTACTCTAGTAACCAATGCTTTTTAAAACCTGATCCACATCCCAAATTCAGACGGGACTTCCCAATTAAAAACATATAATCTTATTCTTTTGATGCAAGCCGGGAGCCACAAGATCTGTTGAGTCTCCTAGGACTGTTTCGATTGTCTTAAAACATACCTAAATTTAGTAGTGGGAAAGGGAAAATTGTGAAAGGGACTACAGCTATGCTTAAAAAGAGTATCTGATTTTGAAAAAACTTTTCAAGGTAAAGAATGAAATCTTTTCCCCCCTTTGATCCTCTTTTCTCAGCAACCTTTTCACCTGATTAAGTTTTTGACTCCATTTACCCAATATTGGCACGTGGTCTACTGTTCTTCCCGCCTCACAGGAAGGCGGGATCCCTAGTTGGAGCCTATGTTGGAGCCACCCTTGTTTTTTTATCCTGTCACAATTTTTCATTTGGATTCTTGAAATCTAAAGATGGCTTTCTTTTTCCCTCGGAGATATTGAGATCTCTGAAACTTTGTCACGTGAGCAGCGACGATCATTATACTCTCGAAACAATTCCTACCTTTCGTAAAAATGTTTCCTCTTTTGGTTCTACTTCGGGATCTCGGTGGTCGGATACTATAACTCATGTAATTCACACGTCCTGAGTCACGAAACAACGAAGTCGTTTTAAATTTTCACTCAAGACAGTAACAAGGGTAAAGTTTTTCTTAACTCATGATTAGATGTCGTCGAGGTTTCGTGCCTCGGCGTTCGCCAAACCCAAAAATTTATTGTCACAGTCCCGATAGCCGAGAGCGCAAGGTCCTTATTTGAGTAACTCACGTCAGGAAGTAAAGGCAAAAGCTAATCGTGGTAAAAAGTTTCTCTCGGCGTTTCTCCACTCGACATTATATTTTCCAAAAGTTACACCATCTAAACCCCAACTCACAAGATCACGATGCAGTTATAACGTGATTAATTAATCTTTTAATTCAAGATTAACTTTCCCTTAATTAAGTCATGTTATCACGATCTCGCAGTTTCGCAGCTCGGCATGTAAATCTCCAAGAAAATCGTCTTCAAAGCGTTGAGTCACGATATGGCGAATATAGTATGTATAAAATTAATCAAGCCCCAAATCGCGATTACCTTTAATTAACCAAAATCGATCTTCGCAGTCTCGGGTGTTAGAAACTCAAAATGTTTAAGTAAAATCCCTAATATAATGAGTATTGAAACTTTGTTAACAGCGGTAAAACCAGATTAATTAAGAGAAATCAATGAGTATCCCGTGCCTGATGTCTGTACGATTTACGAGGTATCCTTTTTCCTCCGTGTGCCAACTGAGATTTTAAAACCGCTAAAATTTATGACATTAATGAGGAAATAGGGTAAATCGATGTGTAAGATCGGATTTTTATGGTAGAATTTATTTCCAAATGTGATTTGACAAACTTGTTCTGAAAGGTACCGAGTTTTTTGAGTATATATAAGAGTTGTGTTTCATTATAACAAATGCATTTTCATAGCACGTAGAGCACATCACTTCTGAGTAAACTGACTTATGTATGTATATGTAGTTCTATCGCAGAAGAGCTAAAACACAAGCTTCAGCCATGGCTCTGCGAAAAGCAGCAAAGGAAAATGTTGAGGTTTCGGGACAAGGCTCAGACAATGTCCCTGATACTTCACCCTGGATTATCAACTCGGTCCCTAACTGGTCATATGTTTTATATATTCTGCAATCAAAATTGGTGGATTATTCCGACGATTCTGATGACAACGAAAGAGATGATATAACCACCAAGTACAAAATAATCATCCAAACTGGAATGCACAGAGTAGCAGCCAGGCCATGGTTGCTTCCATATTATGACATGATCCGATGGGCGTTGGATCATGTGGACATACCGACCAGGACTATCATGAATGAGCAGAAAGTCACCATCGAGACTTTCAGGCCGAAACATATGCAATCCATGTGTAAACTGCTCGCAACGTCCAATTACACATATGGCACTGAGTTCTTGGAAGAATTCAAGGAGAAGGAATGGGTGCAGTATGATAAAACAATGTCCAATTTGATAAAGGATTGGGTTTCAAACACCGCGAAGTTCAGAGCCGATACCCACGGCATTTATTCAATCGCTTCCTTAGAACTGCAGTATAAATATGTGGCCATGATGACATGCCGGTTATATGGGAGAGAGGACGCATCACATTTTTTCCTTGCATGGGTGCCTCTAATGTTTCGGGTCACCAAAGACTGTTCCTTTAAGTGGGCAAAGATGCTTTCGGATAGTTTGACCAATCGGGTCACAGAGTATTGGGATCAGAAGGAGAATGGGAAGGCGTCATCATTCTTCATGTCCGCATACATTATGGACACAATTTGTTCTATGACACCATTTCCATTGATGAGCTGGAGTTGGACTCCGGCCGAAGACAAACCCATACATGTATATCATGAAAAACTATGGGAAAACAAAGCGAAAAATTTTGCGTATGAAATTTTTAATTGGGTGATGGTGCCCCTGCATGTCATCATTTTTGGCCACCCGCCACCCCAGATCTCAAACAGCATAGTAACGAATCTGAGCAACATCGTAGATTGGAACGTAGAAGCTGAATTTTCCTACCTCAGAGTTTTCGGGGCTTCTGTTCCCCCACATGCACTGCCATTGTTCATTCCCGACAAGCTGGCTTGTCGTGAGGTTTCCCGGCAAATGGTAATTGGCGGTGTGAGCAAAGAACTTAAAGGGTATTTGAAAAAGGTATGGTCGTCATTTCCTGTTCGTTTGAATTCTTATTCTTTATTAGATTTCGGGCATGCCAAAGTCGAGGTGGCATCCCTAGAAGACCTAAATTTGATCTCCATCGAATACAAGAAGCATTATCCACAGAGGTTCGTGAGAAATCATTTGGCTAATTGCGGGCTCAAGAGATTTGAGCATGAGAATTAACCCTCATATGACATTTTCCGAGGAGCGAGGTCCTATGAATAAATTCTAGCCTGGATTCAATCCTTGGCACTCGAGGAAAGAGCTGATGTATTGAAGTTCTAGGAACACCGGCGTAGTTGTCTTCCCAGTGTGTTGCGAGGTGAGGGTCCAGGTATTTCGGAGACAAAATAGAAAGATGCTGAAGGTTCTAAAGATGCAACTCCCGACCAAGGAAAACACCAGGATGAGGGGGAACAAACGAAGAATCCGGAAGTAGATGAAAAGACACCAGACCCACCAAAGAAACAGAATCCAGAGACAGAGATAAAGACTCCAGAACAGCCGAAGAAGCAGAGTCTGATCGATACTCTAGGAAAATTGGCGAAGCAGATCGGAGAACCCATCACATCAGTTACCCCTTGCAGTCGACGCAGGCAAATATCGATGCCGGATGGATATTCAATGAAGAGCTGAGGCCCATAAGAGTAGAAGAACTCCCTCCAAATGAGTTTTTCTTCGATAAAAAGAGAAAGGAAGTAGTGAAAAGGGAAATATATCAAGAAGGAGAGTCGACTGCCAAGAAATATAAAGTTATAATTGATGGAAAAGACAAGAAAAATGAGCAATTCCCCACTGAGATAGCGGGGACACTAGGAGCATATGCCTCGGCGAATCAATTTTCAGTCGGGCTCCTAAAAAACCAACTTAAAAGGAAGAATCACCTCATTAGGACCCTTGAAGCTAGATTGGCCACAACAATAGAAACTGCTAAAGACCAGGTGAGCGTGGGAATAGAGCAGGCCAGATTGGCCGATAAGAACGAGATAGAGATGCTTAAAACTAAGCTCAAGCAAGCACAGCTGGTGGTCCGGGATGGTCAGATGCAAGAGAGCCAGCATAGGGAGTTGATCGAACAGCTGCAGGCTAGGGTGGAGATTGCCAAGAACAGAATGATAGACATCGGGATGTTGAAATCCCAGGTGATCGAGATTAGGAGCAAAGTCTCTGCGGCGCAGCGAAATTTGCTCACCAAGGTAGAAGTGATCAGGGACAGCTGTCTGTTGGTAAATCAGGTTTTCGAGAACCTATCTTCTAAAGAAAGGGATGTCGGAGTGGCTTGGGTCACCTTCCAGGAGGCTATGATAGCCACAAACAACAGGGCTTCAGTAGGTACTCCCAGGTTCACCATTGCAGAGAAAACCAGGGGAAACATTCTGTTAAAGGAATGGGAGCATAACATCACCGAAGGCATGCAAAAAGCCCAAAAGATAACCAATTCCTTAGAGGAGGCCTTTAATTCCATAGACAGTGAGCTACTAGGTATTGACAGCGGAGGCAGTGCCGAGACGTTGATGCAAATGAATATGAAAAAGATCTCTCTTGATCTGAAGGAAGAGGAAGAAAGAGATTCGGTCGATATCTCGCATATGACTATGGTAGACATAGTCCAAGTATATAGATGCATGATTAAACCCATCACGCGATTATGCACCATAGACATCATAGATGGACAGATGGAGGACAAGCGACAGCAGTTAGCTCGAGAATGTTACTTCTTCGAAGCCAGCTGTCAAGCCAAACCATCGCGGCTAATATCTCAGCTGGTGGAAAGATGTATCGCCTGTACCAAGCTCGTGCAATGACAAACATCTGGCACCAAGTGAAGACAGAGTAGGAGAAATGGAACGATTTCTCTCTTCTCTGTCATAATTGAAATTTTGTGACTATTGAGATTCTATCTTACTTGTAAAATTGTATAAATATACGATAGAAAGAAATAAACAAGGCTGGACCTTTTTGTGTCGATTGTAACAGGGTTTTTTACATTTGAGAAGTTAATACAAGAAAATTTGAAGATTCTCAATTCCGTCACGACTGTGTTACAAGTTGGTTTCCTTGTATTTCATTTTTTGTTTCATTTCATATTCGTAACTGATGTGCTTCGTTATACATTAGTACGACCACTACTATAGCGAATGAATTTGGTTTTTTTGTAATTGTTTATTGTCTTTCCTCTGCACCAGCTATCAGCGGGTGTAAGACCAATCTTCATTTTCAAAATTCTACATATATTCTCTGCTACATCGGTTATTTCCTTACATTTTCCTCTTCTGTTTATTCGTGATATTCTCCCCTGGTAGGAGCCTTACACTATAGACAGCTAAATGTTTTTCTCCCACCTCACACCTTTTATTAAAATATAACACAGTTACGGGAAAGAGCCTTTGATTTGCATCCCTATTTTATTCCTAAAACCGTAAATTCTCTTTTATTCAAACAAATCGAGACAACACTTAATCTCTCGTTGAAGTCTTTCCTATTTTTACTGTTCCTCCATGATTGTCCATGTACCAACACAACCTAATATCGAACCCGGACTATCGGACCAAACGCACATTGGCTTAAACCTTTTCGACACAATTCTTAAAACTGCTACTAACCGGGTCGAACTTGAACGTTCATGAGCAGCCATTGAACAATATATAACTATCCAAGAACAGTTGTGTTAGCATTCTGTAATTTGCCCAAGGCTGAAAAGGCAATCACAGAGGCAACATCAGAACCGCTTCGAGTCTTGGATCTATCCCTCCAAGACCCAGAGAGGGATCTCTCTGTCTGATATAGCTTTGTTTGATTTCAGATATTAGGCTAGGTAAAAAGAACAGGTATGTTTCGTTGTAAAAATGGTTTATAAATTGGTTGAGACAGTCAACTCCTCCATTGGGCTATGGGGTCTGTAATTAATTAGGAATGAAATACAGCCAGAAATGCTGAAGAAATCCTTCACAAGGCGAGATAACACACTCACTGGATCTTTAATATTTAAAATGATGATCAGAAGAAAAGATAAGGGAAATAACTCCAACTAACAAGCACTTAAGAATCTCTTAATTGAAGATATTTAGAAGATGAACATTGAAATCTTTAGAATCGAAAACAAGGTATCGGGGATAAATCTTGTAACATAACGCTATTCGTAAAGATTAGCTTCAGAAAAAAAATATGATTACAGAGCAAGAAAACATTTACTGAGAAATCACATCACCAGTAAACATGCGCAGAAATCCTGTAAAGAGCCTTCTTTTCATTAATGGCAGATCTATTCAAAAATGTTACAGCCTGATAGCCACAGGGGCGTAAAGATCCAACCCTATTACATTCAAATCATCTCAATAAATAATATAAATCACCCCAACCAAGTTCCGAGAGTTGGTTCAACCGCCTCAGCCAAGAATAGCCACCACTCCCACCAAATTCGGAGTTTTCTGTTATGAGAAATGGACCGTTTTTCTGCGAAACAGGGGTCTGCTCGGACATGATTTTATCCTGAATGATGACACCTGGGAGAAAACTGAAAGAGTTTATTGTAGAAGGAAATGTTTTGGAAAAAAACCTCTTTCGGTTTCACAAAATCCATCCCCAGCTAAACGTGACAACTCCTGCAAAATTGGGACTGAAACGGAAAATGGCAAATCCGGAAAAGTAGGCCTCGAAGATTCCTTTATCTCTCTCTGCTCCTGACCCCGTTGCAAAAACTGAAAGAGGGTTTTGTTCCTCATTCCGTGCTGAGAAAAAAACTCTCTCAGATTTTTAAAATTCATCTACGTTTTCTCAGGATCTCCGTCGGAAGAAGACATGGTAACACTAGGCAAAAATGGTGAAAATGAGGGAAAGTGGTTTTTGGCGGGAAATGGAATTTCAGACCCCCCCCCC
>JASDQU010105873.1:32260-47134 GCA_032191745.1 Picea mariana
ACCCTAAAAATGATAAAAGATTTAACAATACATTATAGTCACAATGCGTGAGATTATAGAAAAAACAATAAACATTAACAACATTTATCATCAAACCTTAATCTTCTTTATAATATCAGGAATTATGTACTTAAACAACCTTCACATCTCCCACAAATTTTAATGTGATGCAAGAATGAAGTTCAATACATATGCAAATTTTAGTAACATACATCAAATAAAATGCATTGAATACTCTTAAAATAAGGTTTTGGCTATCAATGTTGTACATAGTACTTTGGTTTTGAGTTAACAAATTGCTCTCGACGACAATGATTTATTTAGAAAATTGTACAGATCTTAAATATTATCCGTACAGATCTTAAATATTATCCTTGGAAAGATTTATTTAGAAAATTGTACAAATCTTAAATATTATCCTTAGAAATATTTTTTATAATATGTATTTTTAAAATGTTGCTTTTACGATTCCCATTCTATCAAACATGTCCAGATGATTATGAATATTTATTTATTAAATTAAACATCAAATCAAAGCATATCTCCGTGATTATGAATATATATTTATTAAATTAAACATCAGATTAAAGAATGGTAGGTAAATTTTGACAAACTTTGCTCAAACTTGTAAAAGTCATAAATATTATCTTTTATAAATAATTATTTATTACTTTAAAACCAACCTGTCTTGACGATTGTAAATAATTGTTTATTATTTGTTACTTTAAATGATATATTAGATAATAATAAACGAATTATGACAAAATTTAAATATGCATTTTTAATTTATATCTGTTATTTATTATTCAATCACAAATCAATAAACAAATTTTATCAAAAAGCAAGTTTTTAAGGGATATTTGTTAAAAATGTTATTAAAAATGGTTAGATCCACAAATTTGAATAATTATTTCTATATAATTCAAGTACTTTAAAAAATTTTCAACATATTAAATCTATTTCTACATCTAAAAATGAATTTTAAAAAACACAAAATAATAAATAATAATTCCATGTAAATTTATGTCCCAAAATTTCAAAAAAATCATTTTATAAAACAATTAAATAAAACTAAAAATATATATATAATGTCATTTTAACTTTAGTGACAATCCTCTATACTATAAAGTTTGCCTTAATTAAATATACTGTCAGTTTACATTTATTTACTGGTCGTTCTTTATAACGAATTTCACATTATTAATTGTCAAATTGTGCTGCAAGCCTTTTTAAATGAGACAAGATGACCTTAACATTTTATAAAATTTTAAACGAGAATTAACAAAAAGCAGTCTTCTGCAGCTGTAACAATAAATAAATAATTAATTATTAATCACTTAAAGGTATACTGTTGCGGAAGAAATGGTTTATATCTTAACTTATAGTGTTGTGGCCATACAACGTAGTCGCCTTGAACTCTCTAGAACTTTTTCGTCCAAGGAACTACTGTTATACCAAAATGTTGATACAAAAACCAGGGAATCATGACGTTATGTTTTAGATTTATTTGGTCTAGGCATAAGGAGGAAGAGAAAATTTCATTACTCAATGGGAAGTATTTAGCCAATCCAAAAGAGGAGCGGGTTGGGGGGCTAAAGAACATTCATTTGTTTGGTATCTCCTGGACAACTAAGATTTGTGGAGAGTATTCACAAGGGAATATTTTTGGAGGATGATCATTGATCATAAATACATAAACCTAATGTTCCTCATAGACTAGATCAGGAGGTCATGAAAAAATATTAAAAATGTTTTTATTCAATAGAAGTCTTTGTTTTGGTTTTTCCTATTATAGGTCATCATTTGGATTGGAAAGTTAGTAATGAGGAGTAGGTTAGATTAGGTGTTGATGCCATTTTGGGTTGTATTGGAAATCTAAAGTTGCCAGAAAATTTGATTATCTATATATAGGATAGAGGATTCTTTTCACTTCATGATGCGAGATATATTATTTCTACTCGCATTTGATGTCAAGGATGGTTCCAAGAATAGGACTTAGGCTTAAAAGGGGTTAAGGCAGATTTGTGGAGGGCCTATATCACTACTCTCAAAAGGGGTCATGTTCATTTGAGGGATGAAGAAGATTCTTTAGTTTGGGCTTATAATAAATCTAGGAATGAGTATTTAATGCATTTGGGCTATAAATCCATGTTCATTTCTTATCCACAAGGGATTATTTGGTGGTGGGAAAAGATTTAGAAGTTATAGGACTTAAAGAAGACCAAAGTTTCATGTGGTTGGCCCTAAAAGATAAGGTCCTTAATTGGGATTTTTTCAAGAGGATATGTAAATAGGGTCCAAGTATCTATATGTTCTGTAAGTCAACAAAATAATATATTGCTCATTTATTAATTAATTGACCATATTCTTAGTAGTTATGGAAGGAAGTTGAATTGATCAAAAAGCTTGAAAATGTATGGCCAATGCTACTATTAAATAATGTTTGAGAAATTGGTCTAGGAAGAAGGAGTTAAAATCACTTAGGGCATCACTTTGTCTCATGTGTTGGGGGATTTTATTGGCAAGAAACTATGCTATTTTTGAAAAAAAAATTATTCCTCGTTTTCAAGTTTTTTCTAGGGTAAGTGGTATGGTTCCTTCAATTAGAGTGGTTTCTCATCTTAAGCCAATCCATTAAATAAGAGATATGCATATTGATAAATCTTCTCCCTGAGGATTTTTTAATGGAGCCTAGCAGAGACAGTCAAATTTAAGTTGTGTGTGCGTATGCATGTGCAAAATGTAATTTTCATTCTCCCTTAAAAATCATGAATTTTTCTTGGGAAAAAAATAGTAATTTATTAAGAACACAATTGATTGTGATTATAATTATAATTCTCCTCATTTGGAGGATGGTACCCAGGGTAAATTAGATTTTATGGAAGCTCGAAGCTTTCTATAATTCTCCTCATTTGGAGGATGGTACCCAGGGTAAATTAGATTTTATGGAAGCTCGAAGCTTTCTCATGTCACATACGAGAATAGAACCCAGGTGGGGAGGATAACACTACATCACGAATTCTCCTCATTTGGAGGATGGTACCCAGGGTAAATTAGATTTTGTGGAAGCTCTTATACTTTATACTATCTCGTGACTTGAAAAGGACTCAGACTTCCGAAAACACTCTCATATGGGGGTCCCATGCCAAGGGGGCACTTACCCTTCGAGTCTCGTCGCATCATTCCAATATTAATCATTCAACATGTAGAAACTCTACCCCCCTCTAGTTTTGAACCTATAACCTACATAGAAAAAATGCATATTCTTAACCATTAGGCCCATTGAAACTCCACTCTCTCCTTACTCCTTATTGATGATGTTTATTGTAAGATAGTTCCTCATCCATACTTATATGCTAAAAAAAAAAAAAAACTTATAAATAAGTAACCTGCAAAAACAATTTAACAATACATTATAATCACAATACATACAATTATAAAAAAACAAAAAACATTAACAACCTTTATCATCAAACCTTCATATTCTTTACAATATCTTATATCCTTAAACAACCTTCACATCTACCACAAATTTTAATTTGAATACTATGCAAGAATGAAGTTCAATACATATGTAAATTTTAGTAACATGCATCAAATAAAATGCATTGAATACTCTTTTTAAAAAAAGTTTTGGCTATCGTTGTTTTATATAATATGTAAATTTTAATAACATGCATCAAATACAATGCATTGGATACTCTTTAAATAAAAATATTGGCTACATTGAATACGCTTTTTAAAAAAAGTTTTGGCTATCATTGTTGTATAYAATACTTTGGTTTTGAGTTAACAAATTGCTTTTTTAATAGAAAATTATACAAATCTTAAATATTTTTTTATAAAATTATACTTGAATTTTAAATACTATCCTTGTAAATATTTTTTATAATATGTATTTTTAAAATGTTCCTTTTATCATTCCGAGTCTATCAGTCGATCAAACATGTCTAAATGATTATGCATATTTATTTATTAAATTAAACATCAAATCGAAGCATGTCTCCATGATTATGAATATTTATTTATTAAATTAAATATTAGATTAGAGAATGGTAGGTAAATCATGATAAACTTTGCTCGAACTTGTAAAAGTCATAAATATTATTTTTTATAAATAATTATTTATCACTTTAAAGTTTAAAACCAACATCTCTGTTTATTACATATATTAGAGACTAGTAAACCAATTATGACACTTTTAATTTATAACATTTATATCTATTACTTACCATTCAATCACAAACCAATAAACGAACTTTATAAAAAAAACAAGTTTTATATAAAAATAAAACATACTGCCGTTTGGCTTTAGTGCCCGTTCTCTATATTATAAAGTTTGCATTAATTAAATATACTTAAATATACAGCCAATTTGCATTTACTGGTCGTTCTTTATAACGAATTTCCCATTATTAATTGTCAAAATTGTGCCGGAAGCCTTTTTATCGGCCCTTTTTAAAGAGACAAGATGACCTTAACAGTCTTCATATGTAACAATAAATAATTAATTAATTATTAATCACTTAAAGGTACACTAGTGCGGAGGAAATGATTCATATCTTAACTTACAGTGATGTGGCCATACAACGTAGTCGCCTTGAACTCTCAAATAGAAAATAGAGAAGAAGAAGGCATTTTCTCTCACACACAAAACATATTTTTCTCTTATGACATTGTAACACAAGTTACATATTTATAAGAATACATATTTAGACATTGTAACACAAGTTACATATTTATAAGAATATATATTTATAAGAATAGTAGAATTTTTTAGATTCATGAATTTTTTAGACTTATTTAAAGTATAAACGCTTCCTTGACTTATTTAAAGTACAAACGTTTCTTAATTTTCCAAAGGACAATCTTTTTACTAAATCATTCTATAGAACTGCAACCATCTATAAATACAAAGCCCTCCACAATATTAACCAGTTATATATGATAGCATTCTAAATACAAAATATACGGGTCACATCAACTTGACCTTATTAAGAACAACCTGTTATCAGTCAAGAAACACTGACTTAATTATGTTAGTTTGTTAGATAATTAGTATGTTCTTTGTGGTTGTGCATTAATTGACTTTTGCAAATAATAAATATACATAAAACATAACGCACGTTCACCACATATTTACACACCACTCAATAAATTTGCAATCTATGGAATCTCTCTTAAGTAAATTTTTTATTTTCATCTCACATCCAACTTTAAATTCTTTAGAAATCTTTTAACTGTTAAGCTGCCATGACCAGATTTCTAATGTCCCCGGGCACAGTGATTTGAATGGCCTCCATAGTTACTATCATGCACTCAGATTCCTTTACTTCGTAGACTAATTGAGTCACACAAGTCTAGCTCACATATCTTTCACATCTTCCTGCCATTGTGTGAGGGATTTAAGCCATGCTCTGATATGAAATTGGAATTTTAAGAGAAGAAGATATTTCACACACAGAAAATATATTTTTCACGTATGACATTGCTTCACACAAGTTACATATTTATATGTAAAGACCCTTTTCTCTAGTATAACAAATTCACTATTTTTTGAACAGTGGAATTATTTTTTGAACATTTACATTCATTTTTAGGTAGGCCCTTAAGGCTCCAGTGTTTCAACTATAGCTATAATACCATGTGTAAATCTCTTTACTAAAGCTTCAAGTTAAATAGTAAATTCGTAATCTAAATTACTTTTCTTCTCTTGAACATGACATCTCATTTCTATTTCTGTTTTCATTACAACAAATCTATCTAATGTATGTTGAAGTACTAGCAAATTTAATCACTTTAGATATCAAATTCTCATTTTATACAATCCAAAATAGTCACAAAACAGATTACTCAACATATTACACAATTTCAATACATAGGTACATATCATAACTTTCATTCAGACAAAATTAGTACCATATCTTTCATTCAAACAAAATTAATACGGGTAAAATACCTCTTGAAGAAGAAGTTTGTCATTTTCTTTCGTGTTGTTGCTAACTGGGTGAAGACTGCTTGATTTTCTTTCGTGTTGTTGCTAACTGCGTGAAGACTGCTTGAAACTGCCTGAAAACTGAAATCTTTTCCTCCCAGCCAGCTAGGAACAGAGCCTCTTCGGCTCCCTATCTCCGGGAACCCTTGCGGTTTCCTGGCCCCCGAGCCCAAAATCCCCAGCAACCCAGGTGCCCCCTGTGACAGACCTCCAACAAGCTCCTCCACAAAACCACAACAAGCTCCTCCACAAAACCACAACCAGATCCTAAAAAAAACAGAGCCATTAATACCATCCTCTCCCAAAATAATGTTCCCCCCTTGCCTTATCCTCCCCTCCCATCATTCACCGCCTTCTTCCTTCATTTAATTCTCATCTACCCTCCCTCACTTAGATGTCAACCACCTTATTCCCTTTTTATTAATAGGTTGATCTTCCGATACAAAATAATAATTAATAATTTATTAAGCTGGATTTTATTAAACAGATATTTAATCATGAAATTAATTAATTAAACCAATATACATTCAACAAATATTTAACCAAGACAATTAATTAATTAATTAATTAAACTAATATACATTAAACAATTATTTAAATCATGACAATTGATTATTTACTTAGGATTGTTAAGTTATACAAATAGTAGAATTCTCTATATCCATAAATTGTGGATCTAAATTTCTATTAATAGATAAGACACTCTATAACCAACTCATAACCTTATTCCAATAATAACTTCTTGTTGTTTCAATGACAAACTATTACAACTAATTTCTACATTATTCCAACTCTCTCCAAAACTTTTCCTCCTTGAAAATGTTGTTAAATGTGGCTATTACAGTGATACAAAAATGTCGATGCAAAAAGCAATTCAGTGCAACCGCTAAAAAGAGAAAGGAAAAGGAAGTGTGGCATGATGAGCATTCATTCCTTCGTTGTAACATAACAACCACATTCCTTCATTGTAACATCACAACCATTTTCAGACATGCAGCCAAGCTTTTCTGCAAGCAATATTTAATCTGTTGTGCAGTATTCAATGTTATGATAGGTAGTCAAATCTAAAAACAATTCATATCCGACGACTTAAGCAAGCGAAATATACATCATCAGATCTAAAAGCAATTCATATCAGCAAGCGAAATATACATCATCAGATCTAAAAACAATTCATATCCGATGGTTTATAATACACCTGCAGCAACATTCAATGTTGTTCTTCATTTCTTCTTCTTTAAGTACAATGCCAAAACCTTACTGAATGCATGAACACTATGGACAAAAGTAAAGCAAATGAAATGCCTCTTCCAACATTGAAGATAAAATATGAGAGGAGATTGAAAAGCCATTAATTCAGGGCGGGCGACCTGACCACAGTCACTTTCTGTGAGGATAACGCATGATTAATATATTGAAGAAGATGATGGTGCAGAAAAATCAACTTGGATAGTGGAGTCATTGGTGGCTATAGTAATTGATAGTTGATGCTGATGAGTCCTGATATTGATGGATGGTATATGTATGGAAGGTTAATAATGGAAGGGAGACTATGCCTATTCACTGGTCCTCCATGTCACGAGCTTTGCTTTTCAGTACACAGTATATTATTATTCTTATATAACACCACTTCCATGGCATGGCATTTCACGGGCACCCCGTGATTCAACTCAGAAAAAATAAAAGAATCCACTCACCTGGATGCTTTTCCTCCTCTTCTTCTAAAGAATAATTGAAAATTCTGTTTGTCTGACCTCATCTGAGAACATAATGGCCGAAAAAAGTGATGTGCGGGCACTTATAAAACTAATATTCTGTGTGTTGTATATATGATATTGGAATGGAATAGTGTGTAAGTGCTGATTGAATTGGATTGATGGCTCATTTGTGGACCGCCCACCAAAAGAGTCTATCTGATCAGAGAACGTTAAATATGCTCCCGAATACTGTAAATTTAAAGGATTGATTCCCGTGAAGTGAATGCTGTGATTTAATGTCCTCTGCTCTGCTGTTGGGGCGTTATTAAAGCTGAGAATGAATGAGCATGAAGAATCATTAGGTTAGTATTTCTGTTTGTTTCCATTTTTGCATTATGGGATAGATGTTATTGTCTGTGTGAGTTCTTTTCATACTTTGCATGTGAAAACAAAATACTTTCTTTTCATACTTTGAATCTGGAAACGCACAGACCTGAATAGATGGCTGTTTTGTTGAAAGAATATAGTGACGTCGAGAAGGTATTGACATATTTTGCATTATTGGTTGTTGGAACGTTGCCTTTTCTGTGAAAATAGAACGTAAAATAACAGCATACATTCGTTATTCTCTTCGTCAGGCTTCACGTCATTCTCTTCGTCAGGCGGCATGTAGAAATGGAGGTTTTTTCCCTAACGAGACTGCTGATCCAGTGAGCAATTAGATTCGTCCGGTTAATCCGGTGAGAAATTAGATTCATCTTGTTACATTTTTAATTTTTAATGGGATAAATTTTATTTATTTTTTCTAAAATCTTAATAAAAATTGTTAAATTTGTAGATTTGAGTGATTATTTTTATAAAATCTGACAGTTTTCCGGTTTTTCAAATCTATTTCTACATTCAAAAATGAATTTTAAATAATAAAAAATATTAATTTAATACAAATTTATATCACCAATTTTAATAAAAAAATATCATTTCTTAAAACAATTAAACATATATATAAATTTTTTAAAACAATTATATATATATAATAAGTATATTATTAATAAAGAAAACTTATTTTATAAAGAAAGATATAATAAAATGTATTGTTTTTAATATTGGGGAGTACGCCCACTCTGGCCACTTTGAGTTTATTCAATCTTATGTTGGGGATTTTTGTATGGTGCTTGGATCCTCTTCTTTCTCTTTTGCTTTGGATTAATTGGTTTGTTTTAATAAAAAAAATTATGATCATTAGAGAATTTTTCATGAATATTTTATAAATTTTCATAATTTTGAGAAGTTAATATGTTATGAAAGTATATGTAATTATAAATATTTTGAAAATGAGATTTAATGTGTGTATATAAATGGTATTTTAAGATAAAGTGATTTTCATCTTCCACCTTCTTAATGTAATAAAAACGACAAATTTTTTCATCCCACTATATTTTAGGATTTGTTCAACACCTAGTTTCACTATGAAACTGGTGAGAAGTTATTTTTATCTTAGCAATGTAGATTTTCTTCTTTAAGCTAGCTATAACATAAATATATTTTTTATTTCCTACATGGGAGTTAATGACCTAGATTTATAATACCTTAATTTTCTTGTATTTTTATTTCGTCAATGTACCACCGTTTCTTTTTAAATTTAGATGTGATAATATTTTTAGTGGTATCAATTTAATCCATGTGGTGGCCTTCTCTTCTATTCTCCAATGGTTCATCTCCTAAGCCACAAGTGATTTTGATCAAAGTTTGAAGCAATCCTAGGAAATCTTGTCTTTCATGTTAGTCATATTGTGCTTGTACATTAGGTACTTAATCATAGTCATACTCTCAAAGGGTGAAAAAATAACTTCTAAGAAGAAGATTAGATAGGATTTGTTGTTTTTAATTATAAGATTATAAATTATCAAATGTTTCTAGATCTGCTCAATTTTCCTCCAAGATTTTATGGTCAAACAAGCAACTAAAATTCCATACTTATAGACACAATAAAGACACTGCATTCCTCTCCCTCTCTCTTTGGTCGAGCAACTCAGATTCCTTTGGTTAGGCAACTTTGTGTAGAGATGTTGCAACCTCAAACTTCACATCCATATAAGATAACTAGAGTAACAAGTGTCTCAAAGAGGAACTTCTTTTTTCCCAAAATTATAAATATGTTGATTTATAGTTGATCTCAAGATCAAAATAGGCTTCCACCCTCCATTATTCATTTTCTCAATGTTATACTTTAAGTTAAACTTGTGATGAAGGTCAACTACAAGATATTTGTATGAATTTATTTCCTCTAAGTTGTTATTGTCATATAGAAAATTAGTATTAGTGAACTTTTTGGATTTGATTATCATAACCTTTATCTCATCAACATTTACTAAGAAACTAGTGCTACCACATACATATTTGAGAATTCCTAGTTTTTTATTGAGATCAAAGGAACCCTTCACTAAAAAACATTATTGTCAATGTAAAAAAGAAGGATGATGACTATTCTAGCTAAAGTGGTGTCAATGTGCCAACACATTGTGCTTCTTCAGTATGTGCCTCTAATTTGTCAACGTAAATGCCAAAAATGGTAGGGGACAAAGAACAACCTTGCTTAACCCCTCTATTGCAATTAGTTTCTTATGACCAACCCTCATTGTTCCTAGACTTAACAATAAATTTCTCATACAACCTTATCCTAACTCTCGACTCAAAAAACAACATTTAATTCTTCTTGATCTATTCCAAAGGTTGTTTTTAGAAATCATTACAAAATAATATTTCCTAAATTTAATGAAGCAACAMAAGAGATTGATTTTTTATTTTGACATTCTTATAATCCTAAGAATAACTAAGTGGTTCAAGTTAAATGATAGTTTTAAAAYTGTTTGACCTTTATCTTTTTTTCCTTGACTTTTTTACCATATGTAAGAATAATTCTATATAACTTCACTAAAAGAGTACAAATCACAATGGTCTTATAATTTGAGGGGTTATTATTGTCTAGTCTTTAGATATAATGATAATGAGACTTTGRGTCTATAATTTAGATAAACTCTCAATAACTACCATATTGAAAAGTTTATAAATATGAGAAATATGAACATAGTTCTTCCAATTTTTAAAATTTCCACTCACTAACTTTACATGTCCTTAACTTTTTCTTCTCTTTTGATAATCCTTTAACCCCAAATTCACTCTTCCAAATTAAAAACCTCTTAGTTATATTTTTACAACACTAATAATACCATATATGTCACGTCCCCACAGTGTGCCTTGCGATTGTGCACCTCTTAAGGGCATGTGTCAACGTAATGTTTCTCACTTGGCTGCTTGGAAACACCAAGGATACTTCGTCCAGACTATGCCTCTTCACCTAGAGCATACCCATACTCCATTCTAGGATATTGGCAAGTCACACTCCTACTATAACGCAACTCTTGTATACTTAGACATTCATTAAAATCCTAACACTTAGTCATATATAAGCATACATCCATGGACGTGAGAAGCCAAGAGAAGAACAATGAAAAAAACAAGAGAAACATAGATATAGTGTGGTGGCACAAACCGTGCCTAATAGTCAGCTAAGTCTTTGTTATTGCAGAACAATTACAACATGAGCACTACCGACTTGGTTTACAACTTGGCAAAGTTAAATGACTTACCTCACCTCACCAAGACACTCATGAGTAGATCCATCACAGCAAGACTCTATGTTGCAACCATCTCTGCAACCTCCTGCGATGCACCTCAGATGTGCCCTCAATTGTAGACTTGTTTTCTCTTCATTTTCGCAAACTTCGCAGATTTTGATTCTACCACACACATGCCTCCAACAGACCTGCATTTCCAGACTTCCCCAAAACCAAGCCAAAAGAAGGTCGCCCAACTATTTCCATTGAATCCTCCTCAAGGTAGCACAAGTCCTCCCATGTGGAGCAACTTGGCTCCTTGAGGGAGCTCTCTCTCTTCATCTGCCTCAAAACTGCAACGCTCTTCTTTCTCTTCTTTTTTCTCCAAGTTCTTCCAAGCTTCCTTCTTTGGTTGTGCGTCATTGCTCTTATATGGACTCCAAGGGTCACTTATGTAAAATTTTGTGTCTCTTGGGTGTGTTGTGCCCCTTCGCGAATTGTCACACTCAATTGATCGGCACATCCCTTCGTGGACCTAGTGCACCCATCTAGCCCGCATGGCCAAACTCAGTGCACCCCTCATGTTGGTATGCCCCATCCATCTAATTGACTTGTCATCTTGGGTGTGTGTTCCCCTGAGGTGAGTCGAGTCGACTCTCTTAAGTGTGCCCCCATGCCTCAGCCTATTTTATTCATTGGTGGAGCACCCAAGTCTTTCCCTCAACCCTTCACCATATTGTTTTTCATTTGATTTGTGTCGCAAGGCACCTTGGGTGGAATCTCCCCTTGGCACGTTGCACACCCAAGGAACCCCAACTCTCCCCCATATGAATACTTCTATCTCCTCATTTGCATCGAGCATATTGTCTACTCGATTTCCACCGTTTCAGTCTGCAGTGGAAGTACGTGAGCCCGAGCTCAGCGGCGTAGGATTTACATCCTCCCCCACCTCAATTTCTTGTCATCCTCAACAACATCCACAAAATCTATTATATCCAAGTCTATTCCAACTCGTGCCTCCATTGCCACTACGTCTGCTGGAAACCACAATTTTTGTGCCAACTGGAAACCCCAATATTTTGTCAAAGTGGAAACCTCAAGTTTCCTAGCAAAGTGGAAACCCCAAGTTTCCAACTCGCACAACAATCATTTGCAACTTATGCAACCATCCACACTAACCTCTTCCCAAAGTTCTGTTTGACAAAATTTTCTGCAACTATGGAAAGACATCTCTTGCCCAACTCTATTCGCAATGTCTAAGCTGCCATTGTATCACTGTGACGATCACTCTTTGTTTCATTGACGTTGTCGTTGTTGAATCAATTGTCGTTGCAACCTCAACCAAAAATTCAAAATGTCTAAGTGTTGAACTCCGCGCGACTCTCTGATGTGGTCATACTTCAACCAACTCTTCCATGTCTCTGCACATTGCATGCCTCAAGTCCTACACCGGTTGGGTAGCTAGTCCAAATTTCACGTTCAATTCTTGAAATGTGCATCTCCATGTGAAAACTTTGTGTTTTATATCTACATCTCTGTCACCCCATCCAACTCCAAAGACTAAGGAAAGTGTCCATCCTTGCCTCATCATTACTACCATTGTCTGATCTTCATCAAGGAGATCCTCCACAATGTCTAAGTGTTGCACTTTGAACCTATTGGCGTGTCCATACTTTGACTTCCTTTGGAAATCCATCCCATTTGTGCCACGATCACAAACCAAGGAAAGGTCACCCCTCACTTTGTTGCACTATGAAGTCACCCCAAAGCAAAGTCATCCATGGAAAATTGACTCCACTATCTGCCTCGTGGCATAGTTAACCAATCTTTCCCAAGAACTGTACATCCAGACTACCTTTGCCTCACTACTTTGTCACTTGGCCATGCTACTGCATCTAACTCTCCATTCCTTAGAATGGTTAGGCTTCACCTTCAACCATGTTTCCCAAAGCAAGAGACACACTCACGCCAAAGTAATCTCTTCATGTTGCAATATGCTTGTTTGCACAATCCTCCAAATGAAGGCAAGTCCTCAACTCCCCTCCTTTTGTCAAGTCACTTCAACGCAACTCGACATTTGCGATGAGTATGGCCAACATTCCTACACTCCTCAAACATTCCAATGAACTGTCCAAAGCGCTATAGGTAGAATGAGTCTCCACAAAGAACTTACATGCCTTAGGCAAGTTCGAGCTAATACTTCTACCAACCTCAACCAACAATCCCCTCCAGACCTCTGAATCATTGCACAAACATCTGTAAGTCACCAAGGTGTGCTCTACCTCATCCAATGTCCCATACCAAAGGCAAGTGAACACCTCCCAATTCACTTGGTCTGTGTTCTGCCCATTCATGTTGACTACGAACAACTCTTTGTCGACTTCTATGTTGGATCCATCTGTCTCCTAGAATGAAACTACCTTGCACTTGCTACAAGTGTTCAAGCTTTAGCACCATCGTCATGATTGTTAAGTCACCGCCTGACACAACAAATATGGCTAAGGCACCAAACACCAGGGAGCCTCACCCATCCTCTCAAATTCGGCATGTACAAACTTCACTACCCACTTCACCGCAACGACCTATCCAACGTGCCTCATCAAAGAGTTAGGAAGCTTCCCCAAGCCACCTCCATGGCATCCATATCTTCCTAAATCCACCACATGACTTGTTCAAGAAATTCATTCTAAGTTCTCTGCACATTTTAAGCCACCCAAACTGTTGCAAGACTTGTTTGAATCTGCACCACTTAAGTCACCCTCAAGTCTGATAGTTTTCACTGTGGAAACGGAATGCACTTGAACCACCAAGTTATCCATCTTCCCTTTAAGGAATTCACTGCAACACTTAGGAAATGCAAGAACTCAAAACCAACCATACCTTTCCAATGTCATCCTTCATTGCAACCGTGTTTTAAGTCTGTTGTCTTGGACCTTCACTTTCCCAAGCAACCGAATCTCTACATGAACTCTCCTCAATCATTATCAACAATTCCACAAATATGCAACACATTCACTATGATACAAGGTTGAGTCCATCCGTCCACTTCAGAAATCCATCTAAGTCCCAAACTTTGCATGCAACTAGACAAACTCATCTCCAATGTCTTTCCAAATCCGCACCTTGACTGCTTCCACTTCAAGGCACCATGCGTCCACCACTCAAATGTCAATTCATACTCTTGCTAACCGACTGTTGTAACTCTGCGAAGAGCTACCTCATTTAAAGGTTTTGGTTTATCCATCATCCAACAACCCAGCTCAACTCAACTATTGTTCTCAACGATGCACGACACAAAGACGTCATGATGGAAACATGCCCAACCAACTACCTATTGCAGAGCTACTCTAGGTCACCCCAGGTCATCCAACACACCCACGTGCTTCACCTTGTTGCAACCCAGAATTGCACCCCTTCATAATCACTTCTGCGATCACCCTCTAAGTTCACTTTTGTGATCACTTCTGTGGTTTTCTCTGTGACAATTGGTTCATCTACCTTTGCCAAGTGCTTTGTTCACCAACAAACTATGCACTTGATCTCTCAAAGGTGTGCACAATAGGTTTGT
>JASDQU010105873.1:55051-69600 GCA_032191745.1 Picea mariana
TTAAAAGGGGTAATGTTGAAAGTAATAATCTAAATATTAAATTGATAAGGATGTTAATTATAATAATAAAGTGGTAAAGAGTACTTATTAACTAAGTTTAAGTTTTGGATTTGATTTTTAATTTGTTTAATTTTCAACATGGTATTAGTATAAGTATTAAGGTTAAATAGTAAGGTGGACAAAAAGCTTGATTGAAATTGTAGTTTGAAGAAGAGTGTTGAAGGTACTAAACAATCTATATTTTATTATCTATTTGGTAAGAGTGTTCATCATGAAACGGATGCATATCTTAGTGGTAGAGGAGTACAATAAGCATGTGTAGGTCCTAGATTTGATTTTAGTTTTCAACTTTTCAACGTGGCATTAATGTTAGTTCTTAAGGTTAAACGTTGGAGTGGCTAGGAGGCTTCGATTAACTATGGCTTGGAGTAGGCATTAAAAGTGATGTAATTCACAATTCAACATCAAACTAATAAGGGTGCCCAACATCATAATAGCATGTGACTTATTGGCCTCAAAACTTGTGGTTTGGGGGACATGCCTCAGTTTGAATTCTAACATGTCTAATTACATATAAGACATGGGTTTGAAAGTGAGTCTTATACTCCTTCATTATATGAATAAGTAAGAAATAAAAACATATCATCCTAATTACCCGATAAAACACTAACATAACCAATAAGAAATAAAAACATATTGTCCTAATCAATTGATAAAACATTAACGCAATCCATTCTTGGAAACACATTGGTATTGATCTCATTCATAAGCTTAATTAAAACCTTTGTATGGAAAAAAGAATATTTGCAGGATGAAAGGCATAAATTATGTCTTGAAAAACCATTGTATAGATGTGGAATTGTGGCATTGGGATAAAAAGAAATTATGTTTCTATATCCTTGTAACACAAGTGATCCTCTAGGGTTGTGAGATTTGGGTGGGAGTATATCCCAGAAAACATGGAACATAATCGAGTAGATCCAAAAATATTTTATTACTTACAACTTCAAAAGAAAAAACAATACTCCCTACCTCATTCTTCTCATGGAAGTCGATATGTTTCCCATTGAATTTGAAGCCTTAAATCAATATATTCTATACAAGCACAAGCTAGAAAAATTAGGTAAAGACATGCTTCCCATCATTGCCCTACAATCATGCTAACACTTCTTCAGCTAAAATGAGGTTGGAAAAATGACTTGGATAAATGGTTATCATTTTGTGACATCCAACACGGTCGTATTAAAATTGAAAATAGAGTGACTAAATTCCTACGGAGTGATGAAAATATCAAAGACAAAAAAAATTGGTTTAAAAATATTTAATTGACATCATCATCATTGTTTTCATGAAAAGCATGACAAAGGCTATACATCTCTAAAATATTGATAATGAAAATACAACACATAATTGTGTGCATAAGTTATTGTTGTTTTACTTAAATGAAAACTTAAATGCATATAAAAAAAGCACAAGGATTTGAAAAATATAATTCTTACATACACTTGAGCTTAAAGAGATTTTTGAGGAATATTGAAACAAGCCTATACACATGGTTTGGGATTAATACATTAAAATAATTAAAGGACACATAATTGTGTGAATAAGTTATTGTTGTTTTACTTAAATGTATATAAAAAAACACAAGGATTTGAAAAATATAATTCTTACATACACTTGAGATTAAAGAGATTTTTAAGGAATATTGAAACAAACCTATACACATGGTTTGGGATTAAAAATAGCATCATGTTAACTAGGGAAATAGTTGCTAGGGCAGCTCATCCCTACTTAGTTTAATAAAAAAAAATTGTTATTACTTATTGTGTATTTTGTTTTAACCATGTTACTTTCAACAAAATCATTTTCAAAAATTTTAAGTGTTTGGTTTGATTCACGTTCAATCATTTGACATAAGATTTAGGTATAATGTTTTTTTTTGGAATTGAAGGTAGTAAGAATATGTGAATCATTCCATTTATCCCTTCATCATCGACGAATTCTCAAGGGAACAACCGATGTAACACAAGGGAGTACAAGATGCAAATTCAAATTATACTTGTCACTTAGCATGAAAGAAGTTAACAAATATTAACATATTTATTAGTAGACACTCCATAATACTTTACCGCTAGTATTTAGATGCATGGACCCCAACACTGTAATAGAATCTTGCATCATAGTTGGCAATGTACTGACTTTCTAACCCTTTGATTTGGCTAGGCCTAATGCTCCATAATACAAACAAACCCTCTCAACCTTGTCCATTCCTTCTCATTTATATATCAAACACAAAGTTGAAATGTTTTCTAAGAAGAGCATAGAAAGTCCCAGAACAGGAGACCACAAATACTCAGGATCAAGAGGAGCTTAATTTGGTGATGGTTGGCATGCCATGTTGTTGAAATTGGAAGATATCAAGATTCTTGTCACACAGAAAGAAAAAGGGAGTAGAATCATTCCTTTGCCATGGATGAGGTTGGCGCTTACTGCAAATCCCTAGCATTCCTTGGTTATGAAAGTATCCATGAAGACAAAGACTATGAAATTCGTCGATATAACCAAATAGTATTTATGTCCACATTCCCCCATCAAAAACATTTCCTTTTTAGAAGATACCAAGATCAGATTCCTCGATTAAATTATAAACCAAATTCCTTGGTTATGAAAGTATCCATAAAGACAAAGACTATGAAATTCGTCAATATAACCAAACAGTCTTTATGTCCACATTCCTCCATCAAAAACATTTCCTTTTTAGAAGATACCAAGATCAAATTCCTCAGTTAAATTATAAACCAAATTCCTTGATTATGAAAATATCCATGAAAACAAAGACTATGAAATTTGTAGATATAACCAAACAGTCTTTATGTTCACATTCCCCATCAAAAACATTTCCTTTTTAGAAGATACCAAGATCAGATTCCTCAATTAAATTATAAACTAAATATTATATTTATATTGTTTGATTTTTTTGTGCTCAAGAAGTTATTGTTGAGAAGGTAGGGATTGTTAATTTGTTTATGATGGGTACTTATCGACTTAGTAAAATACATGTACCTCTTCTTTATCATGCACTTCTTGCTGACAAAATACCAAATCAATTATGATTTCAAATCCCAACAAAAGAAATCTAGGCTACTTAGCACTTCGAATGAAAGTGGTTAACAATTCCTTAATAATATTGAAATTAATTATCTTTATGAAATATATCATGACTATAATTCTTTCTTGGATTATACCTAAACTATACCAAAAAATATTAATTCCCATGTCATTAACAACACCATGCAAAAATCGAAAAAGGGAAACTTAACGACCCGTGGGTAATAGCCCACATGCTCACATAAACAATGGTTGATGATGTGGAAGCGCCACATTCCCATCATTTTGGCCATCTTAATCTTTTTTATCTCTTTGAAATATGTTATGTCATGAGAAGCTTTGTTTTCATTTACAAGTATCATTACCATTGCATGCAAAAACATTGAGATGTGCAATGGCATGAGAAACTTTGTTATACTTTACACATATAATTATCATCATAGGTAGAATCAATCCAATGTGTTGGATGGTAGCTTTGCATATTTAATAAGGCAAGGTTGTGATGTGTGAGAAGAGTAGTCTAAGCCTTCATTTATTCATCTCAAATCAAATCACGACCATGGTTGGAAGTGGAAGTGGAACTATAGATGGTGGTGCCCTTAAAGGGAAAGCTCTATGCCTCTCTACATTTACAAATTTTTCAATAATCAACACACAAAAAAAATCCAAATCTTTTCGCATATTAACACCTATGTTTTGGTTGCCATGAATCCAAGTTTTTTTATACTTAGCTTTGGAATTCATTCTGCTAGTAGACAGTACTAGTATTATTTGCAGGTTCACTGGTTGATTTTTTATTTCTCCATGGTCAAGGTACCCGCTGATTTTGTTATGCTAATTATAAATATAGCATGTCATATTGTGAGAAAATATAGCATGTCATAGTGTGAGAGGAAAAACTATAGCATGTCATATTGTGAGAAAATATAGCACGTCATAGTGTGAGAGGAAAAACTTGGGAGCTATTAGTGCCTACTTTATTCATTTTTCTATAATCTCTAACCAATGTTGGAAATAACAATAATCTTACCACGCTTGCCAAAGCCATTGTTAGGATTATTACATTTTTCCCTTCAATTTTATTAATAAAATACCTCAAATGCTTTTAAAAAAAGCAAAAAAGAACTCTATGTACTTGAATCCAATGCTTTAACATCAACTCTCTCTTTTTTCGTAAGTAAGATTCTATTAAAAGCCTTTCAAAATAAAAAATCACAGCATAAGCAATTTAACCCAGACTGTAATAACTGAATTACCTCGAGGGGAAACCAATTCAACCAGCCTAATAGGTCAAGAACCAATGTATCGAGATACCAGTCATAGGACAGCGTCTAACCACATAAGTGACATCGCCCCATGGGGGAAACCGGTTTACAATTCTGGCTAAGACTGACATAGATCAAACCAGACAAAATATAACTAAAAACGCCAAGTGGAAAAATAGAAACTAAACATCCAGCGGACCATGCAGAAAGACACCTGTGCAGCTCAGGTTGTAGGCTTGTAGTGTGGCCACGCATCCCAGGAGGTGGCATTGAGCGTTGGATCTGTGTCTGGTGCTGCTTCCTCCTCCGAATTCCCGTGCATAGCTGGTACTAGGATTGGTTGTTATTCCCTGATGCATTTGGTTCCACATGAGGGGTGGCACAATCCATGCAAGGCTGAAAGCATTTGCAGGAATTGTGTCCCCTTCCCATGTAATATTTCGAGGCGAAAACACAGGTCGTCCAAATCCTTTCATAATTCGAACACCAAGCCTTGCAGAATTGCAAGGCCTTCTTGTATCTTTGTGCAAGAGACACAATCTGCGCAGGAGTGAGGTTGCTCTTGTTGATGTCTATGGCTGGCGCCGAAACCTTCACTTGGATCTTGGGCGCGGTGAGCTTGGTTTGGGGGCGAATGGATTGGCGAAGGCTCATGTGCCGAATTCGCAGGAGAATTAGGAGGAATGACTCGAGTTGGATGCGAAGTGGAGGCCAAGTCTGAGATTGGCCCTGGGTTGAAACCCATAGAGTTTCCCAAGAAATCGAACCATTCGATCATGCATGCATAGGGCGAGGAGAGGGGCGAAAGACCACTGAGGCTATGGCCAGACTGTGCCGATGAGGTAGGCGAGGAGGGTGGTGAACTGTGAGAGGGTGCAGGTGGGGGATGGAGTGCCAAGCACAGTCGATTTGGTTCCTAAGCCGAGCCACGTTTGGATTTCCCTTGTTGTCTCGGCATGACTGAGGCATGGTGAGGGCAAGCAAGCACAAGAAGAAAGTTAAGGTAGCCAAGGAGCAGCAGGGGAGAGCACAGTCCACTGGAGGACTTGGCCAAGAGCGAATAAAGCTGCGAACTCTCCTGGTGAGGTTCATGGTGCAAATAGCGCTGGTGGAAGAGGACACACATGAGCATAGTAAAGACTAATCCATTGAATTGATCCATCGAGGGGACGAGAGGATAGAGCAAGGCGCACTAGGAGTAATGGTGCTCTGGTTACAATGGAGTTGTGTTAAATGCATGGCGCGGGAGGGAGGGGAGGGCACGCGTCTGTCACGTGGTTGGTGCCATGTTGGTCGTGGCGTGTCCTTTCCATTTGACACCTGGGCGGCACTATCACCCCATCTGGGGAGTTTTAACATCAACTTGAGTTTCATAAAGATTATTAATAAAAATCAACAAACACTAGAATAATAGCATTTCTACCTCGCACTATTCTATGAAATAGTTGTTATCCCCAACTCTTAGGGATAACTAAGGAGATGATGTCTCGAGGCCCTTAGGTTGCAGACATGGAGTACCGAGAGACGGCTTGACCAGCAATGTCCACTTGCACATACAGAGACCCACCTCACCACCATAGTTCCAAGTTCATCACGAGGGTATCCACCACATCAGTTGGCTTCTCGAAGACATTGGGTCTTGCTCCATGAGGTACAATTCAGGTATTATGGTGAGTGTCATTTCAATATTTGAGGCATTTGAGTTTGTTGTATTTAAAACTGTTTTTTATTATGTAACATTTGCTTGGAAATTATGATCTTTGCCATGTTTCACTTTGGTGGTTGACATTGTGCCCTAGTAAGTGGGTCCCCCTTAAGGATAGGCTTTCTACTAGGAGGTCCTATTGGCAAGTCATCGTGCCATTCCTGACCATACTTGTCACTTTCCACACTTCATCTCCTCATCGCTTACCTTTTGGGATTTTTGGGTGTACTGACCTAAGAAAGGATTGTCCCTCATTTCATGGGAAGAAGGGGCTAAAGGCCTAGAGGTTTGTAGCTAGAAAAAGATAAAAGTCGATCATGAACCTTCTAGATGCTCGCCCAGGGAACCCGTGGACAATGAAATGTCTCTCATAAGAAATTGATGGGACCTGTGAAAAATAACTAATACAAAATGCCAACCAAGGAGGAGCATGTGTGGGTATTGTTTTTCATGCTTAGGTAGAAGCCCCACACATTGTTTTCAACTTGGGGAAGCATGATGTGACCAGGGTAGAGTCAAGGTGGGCATTGTTTTTCATGCTTAGGTAGAATCCCTACCTTGGCTTCAACCTGGAAACATCTTAAAAGAACAAAAGACAATAAATGGGCTTGGAAAAAGGTTGCATTGAAAACGAAGGTGCAACTAACCCTCTACAAAGACACCCATAAATGAGACATTATGATCCCTTGTATGTCATGAACCCCATGCCTAAAATTATTTCCCCTATCCATGTCACTTCATCCACATGACCTAGAGAGAGGTCCACTCGGGAAACACTCCTAAACTTGAGGTACGATTCACCCATTAGGTCGCTTTGTCAACCCTCCCATACTTAAACTTGGAAAATTGCATAGGGTATTTGAGCACTTATTTCTTTTGATGAGGTGGTTTGGATGTACATGCTTAGATGGCTCTTTTATTGATTTGATTTACTTATCATGATGCATTTGACTTGAGATCCTTGGAGGGCATATTCATTGTATTTGCAAGACCTAGTTGGTGGACAGGTTTGGAAGAACAAGCCTAGCTTGGGATTCCTTGGGGCTTGAAGCCCACAGGTTGGATACCATGGCCCACACATCGGACGACGATGCTAACCTTTGGAGGCCAGAGGATATACCATGGAGGACATAACCCAACCCTTAGCCAGCCCAACGATTTGCTCAAGGCTAAAACGCCACTTTTGAGGAGGTTGACATCACCCTAGGGATAGTGTTGTGGTAGTGGTGTTGTTGTTGTTTGACATTTGGAACCCTTGGATGGAAAAGAGTACCTTCAAGACCATAATTCTTGAGGAGAATGCCTTTAAAGGCCCAACGTCTCACTTCCAATTCCAAAGTCCTTATCTTGGAGCCAAAACATTGTCTTAGCAGGGTGACATCTTACTTTTAGGGTTTCTTTCATGTGCAAATTATGAATTAAATATTATTATTGTGTAAAAGGAGCAAAGTAAGAGTTGTTGTCCCCTTACTTTGTGGTTTACCCTAAAATTAAGTGGACAAGCACTTTAGGTAAGATTTGTATAAATAGATATCATTTCATTTTATTTTTATCATAACTCTTCCATCTTGGAGAGGATTCTTGGCTGAAATTTGCACCCTACTTGGCCAATTTTGTCTATCTCTTGCTATGGTGTGGTTTGGCTATTGGATGAAGAAGTAAAACATTATCTTTCTTGGAGGCTATTTCTTCCTTTTATGGTGGATTTTCTTGGTTAAGAGGAGTTTATCTTGTTAATGCTTGAACTAGGTAAGGAATATTTCATGTTATCGCTTATTTTCTTGGTCACGAGGTTATTTTGATAAGATTTTGGGGAGTATAAAGGCATACAACCCGACTAAGCTCATCATATTTGTCTTGGAATAATTTTTTGCATTAATGAATACTATGAAGAGTAAAATGGTTTACACCCCCCTAAGGTTTTCCTTAGCTAGTCTTGCTTGCCTTGGGAAGTAAAAGGGCTTACACCCCCAAGGAAGTAGCACAACTATCTCTTTCATTTTTAAAGACTCCATAACCCAATAGTTAAAGGCAATAATCTCTTGCATTGGAGAAATAAAAGGATTGCATTGGGATATGTACAATTACGAGATAATGAAATTGTTTAAGTTGGAATCTTTCCTACATGTTATAAGCTTTCTTGTGCCCTAAGGGCATCCTCTTTTAGCCAAGGACTTCATTGATGCAATAAATTTAATGGTACAGCCATTAGGGCTGCAACAAACTTCACTTTCTTTCATCATTTACTCATTTTCAACCATGGAAATTGACTTCTAAACCTAGATTATTGTTCTATTGGTTATGGGCTATCTTTTTTACAGTTTACTTGTTGATTTTTATGGTTGGAACTTGTTGTTGTAGCAATTGTTTGCTATATCCATAAGGCTGCCCTAACACTTTGTTGATAAATTCATTTGGCATCCCTAATTTACCGTCAAAGTTCATGCTTAAGTATTGGAAAGTTATCTATTATTTTAGTACTTCATTGTCCAATGTGATCGTTCCAAGAAGGGAGTTGAAGTGTACCATGTGTGAAGGTAGAAAAAGGTGGAGGCGATTAATCTGTCGTGCATGTGTTTTGCAAAGTCCCTAGGCTTCTAAAAATGTTGCACATTTCACCAAGATCACCTAGTATGCTTTTGTTTCCAATTCATTATCCAATACTTGGTTTTTGGTGTCAAGTAATATAAATTTCTATCAATTAAATATGTATGTAATTTACTTGGATTGTGACCGAGACATCAATTGTTGGTTGTTATTTTGCAAAATAAGCATGCCATAGCAATTGATGTTATTTGGAAAATAAACATGCCATGGTCGTTGATGTTATTTACAAAATATGTACATTGTTTATCCACGTCGATTTTTCAATCAGAAAATTGTTGATTTGTCGTTTGCATCTCATAAGATCAAGTTTCAATCAGAGAATTGTGGATTTGTCGTTTTCATCTCATAAGATCAAGTTTCAATAAGAGAATTGTGGATTCTCCATTTGCATCTCAGAAGATCACCAAACTGTGAAAATACTATGTGAAGGAGGACAAGAATGATTTCCCTATATACATTTAATACGTTCTTTATATGAATGGACGAGTCAAGATAAGTTATATGTTGAATTTATTGGGTTTCCCCAAATAAAAACTGAAACAGAAGAAACTAGAACCCCAACAGAATAGATGGCATGCCTGCGAAAGTAATTGACATATAACTTCAAGTTTAAATAGGTTAAATGGAAAAAGCCTAATACAAAATTAGTGATAGCCTACACAAACTTAAATGCTTGAATGATGCTCTAAATGCCTCCAGAACACGAAATATTGAAAATCAGAGAGAAAAAGGAGGGTATTGGAAAAGAGGCATTTATGAAGAAGAATTTCCAAAACAATCTTGTGAGGCTTACTCTAATTTAGTTACCACCTACTCCTCCAATATTTGTCCAATCAAAGAACCAACATATATTTGTCAATAAAACTCTGCATGATATCAACCTCCACCTCTGGTTTGAATGCATGCTTGTTTCATGCTCCCATGTGTGTGTGTGTGTGTGTGTGTGTGTGTGTGTGTGTGTGTGTGTCACAACAACCATCTGAGCCACCACATGGAATGTGAACAGGGACGCCTTGAAAGGGACATACCTCATGAGAGCACATGCATTGAATGATTCAGGGTGCAAAGTGGTGTATAAAAAGAGCACCAACAATAACAGGGTTAGCAATTTGTTCATGGTTGATCTCATTGGTCTCTCCATCTCCAAAGCATACAATGCCACTAGTAAGAATTGTGTCCAACTAAGGCACCGAATGGCCTCTTTCCATTGTTTAAAAATAGATTATAGATTAGTGCCCAACTAGTTTCTAGGTGAGCGTAAGGACTGTAGGTGCCTCAAAAAATTTAAAAAGAGAGAGAGAGAGAGTAAGGACCATAGGTGCCTCAAAAAAGTTGAAAAAAATGAGAGTAAGGACTATAGGTGCCTCAAAAAGATGATAAAAAAAATAGTTTAAAAGTTGGGGATCAAGTTCTACACACTAGTTTTTTTTTGGAGATGAACTTTGGCTAGCTAACAAATTGGGTTTCACTTTCATGCATGTGCCTTAATTTGTTAACAAAAATTGGTTTTTGAGCATAATATTTATAATATATTATCACAAAATTGTTCTATTTTCCTACAAAAAGTTTTAGAAAATCATAATTGATAATGGAGGAGTCTAAAATTGATTTGGATTTTATGAGCAGAACGAAATGAATACAGATATTTAAAAGATGCTTAACACAGAATAACAGAGATATAGTAAAGCTGGTTTTCTATTCAATAAGGGAATAAGTTGAAACTGTAAAATGCAGCGAAAAACAAGTTTGTTGGAATGGCGACGACTTATCTCTGAGAAGAGATGTGACGGTTGTGCTCATTCGCAAGAAGATGATTACAATGAGGCTTTGAAGGCCTTTTTACAATAAACAGGAATTTCAAAAACCGTAGACATCCAAAAACCTAACCCTATGAGGTGAAGTGCCAAAAGTCGTGTGGGCCCCGTTTGGGTAAGTTAGTACATCAACTTCTCGGGGTTGTAACTTTTGCATACGATCTTCGTTTTAGGTGCACGATATCTCGTTGGAAAGGTCTATTCGAGGACTACACATTTTGTTGCTACCTATCAAAGGGCATTTGTGACTGTGGCGAGCCCTAAATACGTTGTTTAGGGCCTCAAAACGGTCCCGCAAGTCAGGGACCCGAAAACTAGGGAAAAAACTACCAAAATGAACCAGTTGGAATAAGTGGGAGGCCATCGACATCTATATGGATAAAAAATGTTCAATGAGCTTTGAAATTGTTTCCTAAAGATTGTTCAAAAATTCGTCAGTGGATAAAGAAAGAGCGTGAAAGATTCTCCTTATAGTGGATAAAGGGTTGGGTGGCTATTGTACATGCTTATAGTTTGTAGACACCGAGGAGGTACAGTTATAGGAACTTACACCAACTTCATTGGCTATTCCACAAACGTTTGGGCTCTCACAACCATCATCATTGAGGTTCTCTAAAAATAAACTCTTGAAACAATGAGAATTTTCTTTAGCCTTGCAAGAGGAGAATCAACCCCTTCATTCATTGAAAGAGAAACAAAGCATGTAGTTGTTATAGGAGTAGAAAAAAATTTCGAGAGGAAAAATAATATTGAGTCCAAAAACCCTAGGTATGAAATCGAATTTGTATAGGTGAGTTTTATGCTATTGGGCCACCCATGTTTTATATGGGTTTTTTTCTTTTTCCTCTACTTAGTCTTTAAATTCTCATTTTCTTCTTGGTGTCTTATTTCTATAGTCGGTACAGGAGCGAAGCATTGTTTTAGTGCAATCAACAAATGACCGAATGAATTTCCAAGGAAAACAAACATGTGAGTTCCAAAAATTGACCAAAATGTCATAGTTGAATCCTTCCTTCGTTTCCTTAATTACTCACTGACAAAAAAAAAGACGAACGATAAAGGAAACCATTGCTTCTATTATAATATTTCTAATAAGCAAAGAAAATATAATGATATTTGATCAATTCCTTCACAAAAGCAAGAGGTTTTCCCGTAGAACCTGCTCTGCTAGTGGTGTTGGAGATAAACATAAATCTGTTGCTCATTTGTTGATTTCAGAGGTGAGAGAATCTAGGTATGGCCATAGGATCTCCAATATTAAGTTTCTATAGTTTTTTTTAGCTTTACTAAACTCAAACTCTTGATCTCACCATGGCTTAGTTCCTTAGCTTCTTAGCTTAATAATCCTTATTATACTTGAATTTCTCCTTTTCTTCTTGGTATCTTCTTTTTGTAGTTGGTACAAGAGAGAAGCATCATTCTAGTGTTGAGGAGTGCCAAGGTTTGTCGTTGGATTCCTTCATGCCTAGAGCTTCTTTCTTCAACGACAGGAATGGCTACCCTACCCTAATGTTTGCTATAGGTTTAGAGGTGGTTGCAAAAGTATTAGCTGAAAAATAAGCTTATAAAGACAACGGAAGGACAATGTGAAGAAGCAAAATCTTTCAAGAATGATGAAAAAAAGCAAAAGAATATTTCAATTTTCTTTTATTAACAATATTTATATTTTATTAGGGGAGGCAGGTGCCGGGGGGGGGGTTCTCTACAAGCCCGGAGGAAAAAGAATTTTAAAATACTATTGGAATATAAGGATAGAAACCAACAATAAAGCAGAGGCTTATGCCTTACTCAAAAGCATCCAACTAGCAAAGACCCGCCAAATTCTCAATCTGAATGTCCTAGGCGACTCCAAGACTATTATAAGGATGATGGTTTAGGGGACAAACCCCAAAAATTTAAGCCTAAAGCAGATAATTGATCAAATACGAGTAGACTCATAAACCATCAAGCCAACATTCTTTCACATACTGTGAGAACATAACAAGGCAACAGATAATCTGGCGAATGAAGCCATTGGGAAATCCCCTGGAACCTTAGGCGTGGAGGGTGTTGAAGCCTTAGCCCCCTTAACCTAATGCGTCACATCACCAGGAGCCAGCACACAAAGGTTGGTGGTGGGGCTTATTGGAGCTCCAACACAAACAAGGACAGGTGGATCGGGCACGTGGACACCAGTGTAGCAGAGGACGGGTGGATCAGGCATGTGGAGCAGGCCAACGACAGTGGGGGAAGGTGGAGCAAATGGGCGGCAAGTCTCATTGGCCATCGTGCAGCTGCGGCTAACATCTTAGGTGATGGCTCCATCATGGTTTCAGGTGGCCAATCATTCCGTCCATTCGCGCTCATGGGAACACAAGGAATGAAGGCTCCTATGTAGATGAATAGTGTGTGCAACAACCTAGATACGCAGGTAAATTGTCAAGGTGACGCCGGGTCCAGACCCAAGCCCGGGGACATGAAGGTCTCAGGTACATCGCACCAGGCAGATTCTGTGACCTTTATGTTGGGCACAAACTCAACATTAATCGTTTCATGGGGGAATTTTGGATAGTACTCATCCTTTATGTGATTTTGGTAAGCCATTTTCGACCACCTTACTGCTCAGGCCGCTCCATAACGTTTGCCTTCCAGTTTTTCTCCCTCTAGAGCCTCTGGGATCCCCCTCGCTTTTCCTTGATTTAATCATATCCATGCCCTTCGCATTGTTTTCGCTCTGCCCAGAAGTTAACCCAGCGGCCTTAGTTGACTCTTTTGATCTCCTTCCAATGCTTTGGGGCTCCTCCCCGTCTGGCTTTGAACCACCCTACAACACGCCCTATGTCTCGTCTTTTCTCCACTCAGAACTTATTCCAGTGGTATATGTTGATTTTGGAACCACCTGTTCTTTCTCCTCTACACAGAACTCCCAATTCGCTGCAACCCTGCGACCCCCTTAGCTGATTGGATAATTCTTAGAGGAATCAAAGCACTTCAACAATTGCAGATATGCAGGGTGTCAAGGGCCTTTTTGTTGGTTCTGGTCAGTTGGATCACGAGGAAGAATGCATGGGCTACCAAAGGACGCAGATTCAGTTGGGAGCTCTTAGCTCCACTCTAATGTTTGAACTCGGAACCCTTTATCAACACAGGCACCTGATTGAAAGACTTCAAGATGAAAGTTATGCCCAGAGAAGTTAGATCGAGGAGCAGCGTAGCAGTATGGAGATAATGCAACCTCGTTTGGATCAGCTTGAACGAGCACAACAACAACAAAGTAATCTGGAAAGCAACCAAGGAGCGTCCAAAAATGTAAACTCAGTCATAGTAAACCAAATTCCAGATCTCAACGAGCCCCACCCACACACAATTCGGGAGCAACAACGCCATTCACAGATCAAAATGGAACCGAGTAGTTGAGTCCTTTTAAAATTCAGTTGCCATGTTTTGTTTTTCGATATATATCAACAAAGTTTTTTATAGATTGTATTTTGTGAAATACAATCAACGCAGTATAGCTAGGGAAGGATGAAACGCTATGAACGCCAATTTTGTTCCAATATCTCCAGATATCAAAGTATTTATTGTTCGAAGGCCTCTAATGACCCTTTTTTTTGCAAAATAATGGATTTATGCACACTTTTTAATATATATTTCCCAATTCTTATTAAAAAAAAATATTTATATTTTATTTAAAAAATTAATTATCATTGGAAAAAAATTATTTCATAAAAATATTTTTATTATATCACATTTTTTGAACATGAAGCTGATGAATATTCAACTTAAACAATACCCAACTCTAGACATGGAGTTGTATAATAAAACTTCACATACTTCGGATTCAGTTGTTAAGGGAAAGCATCTACATATTGATATCGAGCATGCATATCAACGGTAAAAAGTAATTTTGCATTTTACGAGGGTAGATCAAAGCATCTACATATTGATATCGAGAATGCAGATTAATGGTAAAAAGTATTTTTGCACTCTACGAGGGTAGATCTTGAATTAAATCTCTAACTTGTTCAGTTTTCACCTTGGTATTATAACTAAGGGGTCCAATTTGATTAA
>JASDQU010105873.1:91917-113828 GCA_032191745.1 Picea mariana
CCCTACATCTAAACATGATTTCATAAGCCAAATGGTCTCCTTATAGGCATGAGTAGTTTCCATATACTCTACCTCTACAATGGGACAAAGAGACTACGGCTTGTTGTTTTTTCATCCAACTTACTTCTCCATCAAACAATGGAAACACATCTATTGGTAGATTTTATTCTATCTACATCCCCTGCCGAATCAGAATCCACAAACCATGTATATCCATTGAGCGTTGGTCCCTTGAAACATCACTACAATAGAAAATAGAATACTAGAATGTACCTCACAGAGACCTAAAGACCCTCTTCACTCTATCCCAATGGTGATGTCTAGGATTAGCCATGAATCAACTCAAGACTCCCAATACTTGGGAAATGTTGGTCTAGTATAGACCATATCATACATTAGACTACCAATTTCACTAGCATAAGGAATAAAAGTCATATCTTGGACATCTCTATGGGTGTTATAAAACACTGCTCAACCGAAAGCTTAGTTCCACATAAATCAAAACACTCAATGTGATGCAATCTACCATGCGAAATGCTATAGTACAAAATTCATTGTCTTCATCAAAGCTCTATGTTTTCTCTATCTCTCCTTATCTTCATTCCTAAGATATATTTTTTATCCCCCAAGTACTTCATGTCAAATTGTGCTGAAATTTGAGACTTCAAATAATGAATCACATCCTTGATATTTCCAAAAAATAGCATATTGTCTACATCATCCTTTTGTAATACACACATTGATTTGAATTGGATCCCAAAAATACCAATCTCAACACAAAATAATCAAACCTTGGTACCACATTTTGGGAGATTGTTTGAGACCATAAATACTTTTTTAATTTGCAAACCATTGACACTTTACCTTTTTCAATGCAGTGCTCTCGTTGTGTCATATGGATCTTCTCCTTCAAATGACCATGTAGAAATGTTGTTTTCACATATATTCTATCTTTAAATCAAAAGATGATGCTATATATAACACAAACCTGGTAGATATGTTAACTTGGCAATTGGGGAAACAATATCTCCAAAGTATATCCTCTGATCCCGGGAATATCCTTTTGCAACCAAACTTGCATTGTATTTTTCAACACTATCATTTGAACTAATCTTCTTTATGAACACCCGTTTACATCCAACGAGTTCTCATCCATTAGGAAACGATACAAAGTCTCATGTGTCATTATTTCTAAGTGCAACCATCTCCTCATCTATGGCCAATCTCCAAGACTCCTTATCTTCCATCGCCTCTTTCACAGTTCTAGGCTCATCAATGTAAATAAAATATATGTATAATATCAAACAAACTATAATTGCATATCTTTGGTTGCCTTTTTTGTCAAGTGGACCTACTTAAAGTTTGAGGTGGAATTTCTTCCTCCTCTTCTAAAATTTATGAACCCTTCTCCTTATCAATTCTAGCATGAACTTCTTGTTCATTTTCTAGTTCAACTTTCTCAATATAAGGTGGTAGTTGAACAACTAACTTCTTCTCATTCTATTCTTGTTGCACCACTATGGGAGAAGACTTAACTTCTTTGAAAATAACATGTATACTATACAAATCTTTCCTAACCATAGCATCCCAAAGATTGTACCCTTTCACACCAACACCATAGTTGATGAAGATACAATTCACTTCATTGAACTTCAATTGTTTCTCCTTAGGCACATTAGTATGTGCCTCACAACAAAAAACATGAAGATGTTGAAGTGAGGCATTTTTTCCCATCCAGACCTCCATAGGTGTCTTATCCACAAGATTTGATATGGGAGACATGTTATTTAGGTAACATCCAGTAGTAGTCACTTCTACCCAAAGCTTATTTTCGAAGTCGACTTAACCAAGCATTCACCTAGCTCTCTCCATTAGCTTTTTGTTCATCCATTTTGTAACTCCATTTTTCTTAGGGGTATATGGATTTGTATCATGTATTTCAAGTTTTAATGTCATTCTCCTTACAAAAATTATCAAACTGTAACATACCCAGTCTCCCACTTAGTCCTGTTACCACCTTACACATGCTCTGATACAACCAAATTGTAACATCCCCAACATATTATTGGGAAATTTTATACCAAAGATCCATTGCATAGTTAATATACTCCACTTTTTTCTATGCAGTATCATTTGAAGTAACATGCTCATCCCGAGCTTGAGTCATGCCACACAACTTATAACAACAAAAGCAACAATTTCTTTTAATACAACCTTACGTAGTGGAATTAGATCAAACAACTGTGTGCATTAGCATACTAACCCCCACAATACAACTGTGCACACAACCACATGTGATTCATGTGCCACTTATGTTATTATTTTGTGCGGGGTCTAATTCCTTACTCGCCCATGCACATGAGTTCCATCCTATTGGTGCACACAAGCCACAATCCCATGCACTAGCTACTCAATCATCTTCTTGATGAATCATAACCAAATTCACAAGATTAACTTAACATGCAAGACCACCATATTTGTCATATCCATGCACAAATACAAATACAACCTAAGTGCACCATACTTACTTGATCAAGCAACAATTAACATAATGACAACAACTACACATATGCAACATATATAAGAATTTAACATATGTCAAACATAGTCAAATATGCACAATAAACAAGACAAGTGCATAGAGAACACTTATATTAAATGAAAGTCACCAACTGCGGCATTGACTCAGACGTTCCTCGCGACCATAGATTTTATTGCTCATAATCTTTCAACAACAGGTCACCCCCAAGTTGGGGCTCATCTCCACCAGGGTAAAGGGTTCCTAGCAACAAGCTATGGTCTGAAACTCAACATAATTTCCCATTCCTAAGTGTCCACTGCTGCAACTAGCCCATAGTCCCTCATTCCCCACACACCTCCCATGCCCAAGGAAGTGTTCCCATTCTCTTCTCACCATTCCCTCAACTTCCCCAATTCCCTTCCAGGGTTACCAGCAACAGGTCGGACAGGAAGTCTCTGAGCCCTGCGACTAATGCCCAGTGCACCAGGGAACAATTCTCAACAAAAATATCTCCTAGAGAGTATGTTCACGATTCTGGAAACCACTCCACAACAACCAATCTCTCACCTAGATAGACTACTCATAGTCTCCCAACCTGATTCTTTGACAGTGAAACTCTAGTTACAATCCCACAACACCTTACAAGCTTCTCGATGCAGATAAGATAATAATCAGATTTTCCATACATCCTGTCCCCCTTCTTCTCACCCGAGCTTGCAACATGAATAATAAAAAACATAACCCCCCCTCAAAAAAATACACTAAGGCCAACGATATATATTACATGTCTTTCACTTGAAACATTTCACGTCCAAAAGTAGCTTTAAGCCACTTGGTGACCCGTTCCCTATCCTTGGAAAATTAGGATAAAATAATATACATATGACATTATACTTTTCCTGGAAATATTATAAAATATTTCCCAAGACTTACGAATCACCCACATTTTCCATTTTTTGGTGGAGTAGGCCCCCCATCTCTTTTCGTTTGAGTCAGTCAGCGCGTAGCGATGCAATATTATATTAATATTCATGATTATATTTACATGGATAAGCATACTAGCTAATCTGTGTCTAGGCTCACCAGCCTCATAATCACACATGCTCTCCAGCTTCCATACATATCCATTAATCCCTGCACACTAATCCAAGTGCGCACAACATAGTGAAATGTGCGGACTTTCTCAGGTGCACGCAACACACAAAATGTGTGCACCCTATCTTTGTTAACACTTCTTCGCACACTACTCTGATGCGTGCAACACCAAGATCAGGTGTCCTTGGCTCACTAGCCTAAATGTACATTGCATTTACACTTGGTACCAATTGGTTCACCAACCTATGTACAATTACAAATGGTTCTAGATCAGGGACACTACAATCCCCTCCCCCTTATTTATGCATTATCCTTGGTGCATTATATACACATGTACATGCAAAATTTCAAAACTCTTCAAAAAGATGAGGATACTCTGCTCGCATAGCATCCTCGCGCTCCAAGGTTGCATCCTCAAGACTGTACCAGGTCCATTAGACCTTTACCAGCTCCATGAAGCGATTATGGAGGTGCTTGGTTTTTCGATCCAATATGAAAACCAGACGCACTTGAAATCTGCCTTCTGGATCCACCTGAATCATATTCCAATCAATGACATGATTAGCATCAGGTACATATTTATTAAGAAATGACACATGGAAAACATTATGAATGCATAAGGATGCGGTAAATGTAAGCATATAACTGACACGACCAATCCTTTCAAGGATTTCAAACATCCCACAATAATGCACTGCTAATTTAGAACACTTTCCCAACTTCAGGGAACTGCGCATGGCCTTCGCTTTTAGAAATATGTGATCACCTACTTCAAATTCCTTGTGGGTTCTTCCTTTATCTGCATATCTTTTCTTCCTAACTTGGGAAACCTTTAAATTATGCCTTATATTTACCATCTGCTCCTCCATTTCCCAAAGCAAATCTGACCCAACTACTGCGCGGTCTGCTGGATTATCCTAACTCACAGGCGTGTTGCACTTTCTACCATAAAGTGCTTCAAATGGGCTCATCTTTAAAGAAGATTAATACCCATTGTTGTAATCAAACTATACCAAATTCAATTAGTCTTCACACTTAGATGGTTTATCCATCACATACTGCATCCTCGACATGTCTTCAATCACCCGATTTACCCTCTCAGTCTGGCCATCTGACTCAGGGTGATATGTTGTGCTGAAATTCAGACTTTTCCCAAATCCCTTGATTAACCCTTTCTAAAAGTTCGAGGTGAACTTGGAATCTTTGTCAAACACAATTGTCTTAGGAACACCATGCAACTTAGCAACTTCGTGCATGTATATCTCAACAATGTTTGCTACTTTGTGCATTAGCTTTACTAGAATAAAATGGGTAGCTTTAGTAAGATTTTCCACCACCACCATAATGGAATCATGTTGCTTAGAAGTCCTAGGAAACTTATTTATGAATTCCATGGTTACAACTTCCCACTTTCACTCAGAAATGGGAAAAGGCTGCAACAAACCAGCTGGATGTTTGTGCTCAGCCTTGACCTTCTGACATTTGAGACATCTCGCAATAAAATGTGCAACTTCCTTTTTCATTCCTGGCCAAAATTATTTCTTCTTCACTGTGACAATGGTCTTCTGGTAACCTAGATGTACACAATAAGGAACCTTATGCATCTCTGACAAAATCATGTTCTTCAACTCTTGATCATTGGGCACATAGACTCTGTGTCTATACATGAGGATCTCATCCTCTCTTAGCTCATAGCCTTCAAAAACTTCTGCAACAACATATCTTGTTGTAACGTTGCATTTATATTCATATACTGCATATATGATTTGGAAACTTCCAAAATTTAGTCGCACAAATCTTTCTGGTACATGCTAATGTTTGTAGCATACATTTCATGCACCCTTTCATCGAGTGTGTCATCCACCTTGTTCTTGTTTCCTCTGATATGATTTATGTCGAATTCATGCTCACTAAGGAACTCTGACCACCTGCTTTGTCTGGAATTCAAACTTGGTTGTCCAAAAAAATACTTCAAACCACAATGGTCTGTTCTCAACTCAAATATCTTTCCCATGAGATAATGTCGCCACATCTTCAAGGCATGCCCTACAACTGATAACTCTAAATCGTGCGTAGCATAGAGAATTTCATGTTCTTTCAACTTCCTTGACTCGTAGCACAACACATGTCCATTCTGACTCGGGAATCCACCGATTCCTTCCGTGCATGCATTCGTGCACACAATGAAGTCTGCATTCGGATCAAAAATTCTTAAAATCGACGCTCTTGTTAACAAATTCTTCAAGTGATGGAAACTCTTTGCACAATATGGAGTCCATTCGAATCACACGCCTTTCTTTTGCATGGATGTGATTGGATGCACAATCTATGATAATCCTTCAATAAATCTTCTGTGATTCCCTACTAGTCCCATAAAATACCTCACTTTTGTGACATTTCTTGGTGTTGGCCATTCCTTAATGGATTTTATCTTCATTGGGTCCACAACTATTCCTTCTTCTGAAATAATATGACCCAAGTAGTGAATCTGTCACTGATAAAATGAACACTTGCTCATATTTTCATAAATATTATGCTCCCTCAACACTTGCAACACCATCCTCAAGTGATGCTTGTGCTTTTCCTCAGACCTTGAGTAAATAATAATGTCATCCAAAAATACAATGACAAACTTATCCAAGTAACTTCTGAAAACTCCATTCATCAAGGACATGAAAACAACTGGTGCATTTGACAACCCAAATGGCACCACTATGAACTCATAGTGACCATACCTTGTTCTGAATGAAATCGTATAGATGTATTCCTCTTTTATTCTCACCTGGTGATAACCAGATCTAAGATCTATCTTGGAAAATATCTGCGCTCCTCTCAGTTGATCAAACAAATCATCTATCCTTGGAAAATGATACTTGTTCTTCACTGTTACCTTTTTCAACTTCCTGAAGTCGATACAAAGTTTGAACATACCTTCCTTCTTCTTCACGAACAAAACTGGCGCACCCCAAGGCGACACACTTGGGAATATATACTCCTTCAGAAGTTCTTCAAGCTGCATCTGCAACTCCTACAGTTATGGTGTACTCATCCTATAAGGAGTCTTGGATACAGGTGTTTTTCCTGGCATTAGATTTATAGAGAAGTCAATATCTCTTTTCGGAGGCAATCTCGATATATCTTTAAAGACATCTTCATACTCTTTCAGTATTGCGCATTATTCCACACTTGGCACTTGATCCTTAGGTGTCTCTTCCATGTGTGATGTGAATACTTGACACCCTTTCCTGTAACTTTTTTCAATTGTAATGCCAAAATTTCTCTGATGGTCACAACTCTTGGAATTCCTTGAACTGATCTCGAGTTTCCTTGCTCATTCATGCAAGTGAATTCCTCATTGTAAAAATCCAAGATAACATGGTTCTCATCCAACCAATCCATACCAATGAGATAGTCAAACGAGCCCAAAGGTATAATATTCAAATCAGATTTTGTGCATAGTCCATTCATCTCCAATGGACATGCCTTAACCATCTCATTGATTTTCCTCTTGACTCTTGTAGATAACTGCACCGACCAAGGTTTCCCAAGATAGAATATTTCCACCATCTTAGGATCTAGATAACTACGACTAGATCCTGAGTCTATTAAAATAACAATAGGTTGGTCGTTAATCTTACCTTCCACCTCGATCATGTGCGACTGGAACTCAACCTGCTTATTATTCAGTGCGACGTAAATCCTTGGCACATTTCTACCCATGTCCTCTACTATCACAGCTTGTTGTACACTGTGTGTAGTCCTTGCTTTATCACCTCTTTGAGGACAATCTCTACGCATATGATTTCTGCCACAACCCCAACACTGCATAGGTTGTTTCCATGACTTTTGTCCCACTGTTTTTGACATTTTGGGCTCCTGAAGAGTCGTTTGTTCTTGCGCAATATTTCTGAAAAACAATGGCTTAACTCCCTTCTTCCCATGTTCCACCTTACTTTTCATCTTATCTTCCCAAGCCTTTTGGAGAGTCATTCTTCCCCTTTTCTGATCATAAAGAAAATCAGTGCACCATATGGTCTCTTCCAACGTCTTAGGGCCATCATCTTGTATCTTGTCATTGATAAATGAGGGTATCCCACTCATATACCTCCGAATCTTCACTTGTTCATCCTTGATAAAAGGAACATAATTCAACACTTCTAAAAATATTCTTTCGTACTCATCAATCGTCATGCTCCCAAGATTGAGTTCGAAGAACTCCTTCATTTTCCTGTCATAGTACTGCTTAGTTAAGTACTTATTTTGGAAATAACTCTTGAATTCTCTCCGAGTTACTTTCTTCTCATCAATGTGTTGCAATTGCACATATTGATCCCAGAACATTGATGTATTTCCTTTTAATTTATAGATAACAATTCTCCCTTCTTCTTGCACAAAATTGTTATGCAGCTAGAAGTATTTCCTCATACCCAACAAGCATGTCTCTACATCTTTTTCCTTCTCAAGATCACCATAAAAGGTAGGATCATTAATCTTATCCATTTCCCCTTGTAACGCGTCCACCCAAATCCTTCTCTTATTCTTTCTAATAGGGGATGGACTTGATCTACTACGCGTTTTCCTGAAATAATTCTTACCAACACTTATTTCTTCTCTTATTTTCTCATCATGTGACCCGTGAATTCTTGATCTAATTATCTATGACTCCTTATCGATATTATTTTCTATTATGTCTAGGATTTGCATCAATTTGACATTGAAGTCATCTTGTTGCACCTTGGCTCTCAAAATCCTTTCATTTTCAACTTTATAATTATGGACATCTCTCTGCAATATTTTTACAGTTTCTACCAAGTTCATGCGCTCCTCCTTGGATTCTATACCATTGGCACCCAAACCGACATACATATGTCCAAATTCATCATCGGGATTGTAAGTCCTCTGCTCATTATCCATGATTTTAACCTTATGCACTGGCTCTGTCTTGCTTTATTCACTAAAAATTCTGCAAAATGCATAGACAACAAGACTTGCTTGGTGATTTCATCCAACAACTACATGAAAAATTTGCACCATTTTGTCAGAATCCTTTCTCTCGTATTTATTGGATGGTTTTAACATGCCAACTCTAGTGCACACACTCTTGCATCACTGTTTTTGCACACAACATAACCTTATACCACGCAACCATCTATACATGTTATTTTTTGGCCCATACAAGTCCAGTGTTGAACCCATAGCTCTGATACCAGTATGTAACGTACCCAGTCTCCCACTGAGTCCCATTACCACCTTACACATGCTCTAATACAACCAAACTATAACATCCCCAACATATTACTGGGAAATGCTATACCAAAGATCCATTTCTTAGTTAATATACTCCACTTTTTCCTACACAGTATCACTTGAAGTAACACACTCAACCCAAGCTTGAGTTGCGCCACACAACTTATAACAACATAAGCAATAATTTCTTTTAATAACCCTTACACAACAAAATTAGATCAAACAATTGCATGCATCAACATACTGACCCCCACAATACAACTATGTGCGCAACCACCTATGCACCATGCGCGACTTCCGTTATTACTGTGCGCAGGGTCTAATTCCTTACCCGCCCACACGCATGAGTTTCAGCCTCTTGTTGCACACAGGCTACAATCCTATGCACCAGCCACTCAATTCTCTTCTTGACGAATCGTAACCAAATTCACAAGATTAACTTAACAGGAAAGACTACCATATTTGTCATATCCATGCATAACTAAAAATACAGGCTAAGTGCACCATACTTACTTGAACAAGCAACAATTAACATAATGAAAACAACAACTCATATGCACCATATAAAAGAAGTTAATATATGTCAAACATAGTCAAATATGCATAGTAAACAAGACAATCTCATAGAGAAAAATATTAAATGAAATTCACCAACTGCAGCCTTGACTCGGACGTTCCTCCCAACCATAGACGTTATTTCTCATAATCTTTCAGCAACAGGTCACCCCCAAGCTGGGGCTCAAATCCACCAGGGTAAAGGGTTCCTAGCGAAAAGCTATGGTCTGAAACTCAACAAAATTTTCCATTCCTAAGTGCTAGTTGTTGCAACTAGACCACAGTCCCTCACTCCCCACACACCTGTCACACCCAAGGAAGTGTGCCCCTTCTCTACTCACCAGTCCCTCGACTTCCCCGCTTCCCTTCCCAGGGTTACCAACAATAGGCCAAACATGAAGTCTCCGAGCCCTGCGACTAATTCCCAACGCACCAGAGAACAATTCTCAACAAAACTCTTGAATGGAGAGTATGTTCATGGGTTTGGAAACCACTCCAAAAAACCAATCTCTTGCCCAGAGATATTGCTCACGGTCTCCCAACCTGACTCTTTGACAGTGAAACTCTGGTTACAATCCCACAACACCTTACAAGCTTCTCGGTGCAGATAAGATAATAATAAGATTTTCCATAGAGTCTGACCCCCTTTTGCTCACCCGAGCCTACAACACGAATAATCAAAACCATAAAAATCCCCCCAAAATACACTAAGGCCAAAAATATATATTGCATTTCTTCCACTCGACACTTGTCACCTCCAAAAGTAGATTTAAGCCTCTCAGTGACCCGTTCTCTAACCTTCGAAACTTAGGATAAAAAAATATTTATCTGACATTATACTCTTCCTAGAAATATTATAAAATATTTCCCAAGACTTACGACTTACCCACCTTTTCCCTTTTCCGGTGGAGTAGCCCCCCCATCTCTTTTCGTCAAAGTTAGTTAGCGCACAACGATGTAATATTATATTAATATTCATGATTATATTTACATGGATAGGCGCACTGTCCTATATGTGTCCAGGCTCACTAGCCTCATAATCACAAAGGCTATTTGGCCTCCATACATATCCATTCATCCACATGCGTGAAACATAGTGCAACGTGTGCACTTTCCCAGGTGCATGCAACACACAAATGTGTGCACCGTGTCTTTGTTAACACTTCTGTATGCACTACTCTGATGCCCGCAACACCAAAACCAGGTGTCCTTGGCTCACCATCCTAAATGTAAATTACATTTACACTTGGTACCAATCAGCTTATGGACCTATGTACAATTACAAAAGGTTCTGGATTAGGGACACTACACAAAATTTGCAGAACAAAACTCACCCCCATTATTAGTCCTCAACACTTTAATCTTCCTACCAATCTTATTTTCTAAGAGAGATTTAAACTCCTTAAACCATAAAAAAACCTCAAATTTATTTCTAAGAAAATATACCCATGTAATTCTAGATTAATCATTATTGAATGACACATAATATAAAGACTTGGAAATAAAAGGAACTTTAACAGGACCAAATACATCAAAATGAATTAATTCCAACAACCCAAAAGATTGTGAGAACTAGAATAAGATTGAACATGGCTCTATTTTCCATATATGCAATGCCAAAAATCAAATTCAAGAGAACAAACATTCAATCCATTAACTAAATTTTTGTTTTTCAAGGCCTGTAGGCCTAGGATTCTCACCTATATGGCCTAATATTTAGTGCCATAGAATCATCTTCTCTACATGTAACTTTCTTTTTGAAGCAAGAGATTGTTTAGGAACCCCAAAAACATCACCATCAAAAGTAGATATGAGTTCTAATTGTGGAAGTGTAGATCCTACAGATATCTTCGATGTATAACTTGAAGAACTATTAAATGATTGTGAACATATCGAGTTGGAATGGAGTTCCCACATGAACACCCTTAGTGAGAACCATATCTCCTTGGACCATCTTACACCCTTTTTCAAAGAAAACAACCTGAACACCCACATCATTAAGTTTTCTTATTAATAGTAGGTTCCATGCCAAACCTAGAATGTGTAAAATTCCACTAACCCTGATCCGAAATTGATCTTTAAAGACTTGGCTAAGTTTTAAGCATGTGTTAAATTACCAATTAGGAATTAATGAAAAAAGAAGAACTTAATGAGATATTATATTAGCCATCATAAGGAAATGTAGATCAGAATAAAAGAACAAAGAACAACAAATCATAACAAAAAAGTTGTTAACAGAGTTTGACAAGATTGCCTACGTCTCCGGGCCTTTGTCTCAGTGGGTGAGGCTTTCTTATTTCTCTTCAATGATTCAAAAGTACATCAGAAAATTGTCAAAAGGATTACAAACTGGCCTAGATGTCTTCTTCTCGACCTCAAGAATCCAACACAATTGACGGCACTGAAAATGGTTGAGCGTAGCTCCCGGAATTGGCCCGCAAAGTTCCCTCCTAAATGGATTCCCTGTATAAAAATGGCTTTGGATTTCAAAATCTTCAGCATTTCTCCTGTTCTGAACTTCTCTAATGCTACTAAGAACCCTTATTTTATATATATATTGAGTTGGTATCCTCTTCCCAACTTCCTCCCAAGATCTAGCCTCAAATCGGGCTCGAGATCCCCCAATAATGGCTAAAATCCATTAAAAACAACATTAAAATCATAAAAAAATCATAATATAAAGTTAAAAAACCCATTTTGGAAAAAATTAGGGCGCACGCCCCTTCTCCTGGGCTCCTGGTCATATGGAGCGTGCCATATGTCCTCGGGCTGGGTGTTGGCTCCTCATCCTCCGATCAAGGCCCTTTTTCCTGGTCGCATGCATGGCCATGTGGCCTTGGCCTTAACCTCTCGTGCCCCACCTGTTGCTAGCTCTTGGTCTACAGCCCCTGGTTGGTCGGGCTAGCCCCCGCCGACTGGGGATTATCCCAAAAATTGCGCACATAACCACTTAAAATATAATCTAACCTATATGTTTAAACAAGGATCATACTAGCCTGGGTGGCTAGTGCATTTGGCATAGTCCATTGGCGCAACCAGAGGTCATGGGTTTGAAACTTGCGAAGTGCCAAACCAATTTTTTGCCTAGCCAACCTGGAAAAATATGAGGTGCCATGTGGGGCCCTCTAATTGGGCCATGTGTTGCCTCTGGATTGGCCCATACCATCCAGTCATCATACAGTCAACTGCCACATCACTGCCACATCACTGCCATACAGTCACGTCACTTGTCCAGTCAGCTTCCACGTCAGCATCCGTACATCCTAGTCACCCTACCACGTCAGCTTCCATACAACCTAGTCACCCTTCCATGTCAACATCTGTACAACCACATGTTTTCCGTACTATCACGTCTCAGCCTGTCATTGGGCCACATCATGTAGGGATTGCCACGTGTCAATTTTGTACTGGTCCAACTCAGCCCAAAATGCCAAAACTGAGTGACACATGTCAGCTCCTAGTGCTGCCACATGTCTTACTGATGTCATCATGAAGTTATGATGATGTCACCTATAGTACTTTTGACGTCAGTAGTACGACCTGTTGACTTTGACCAGTTTGACTTTTTGCATGTTTGGGAATTCATTCAGAACGTGATAACTTTCGCATACGGTGTCCATTTGTGAAAAAAATTATATGGTCAGAATGAGTGCGACGAGATGGATGCAATGGCACTAGTTTTGTTTGATTATAAGAAATTTTATTTTTAGGCCTTCCTGGATCCATTTTGGATCATGCCTCCCTACTAAGACCTTTTGGTCCTCCAAAAGGGTATTAACTAATCATCAAGTGTGGGATAGGCCACCCCACTTGTCCTTTGTCTTTAAAATTTGTCCTGTGAACTTGTCTCATCATAATCAATTGCAAAAAAACCATGGAAACTGAGAGCATATTGTTATCCACTCGAACTCTTTCACATCTTACTGAAGCCGCTACCATCCATGTTGAAAATATTAGCAGCAATAACATCAGAAATATGACTGCAAATGAGCTAATATGTTTGATGTGCTTGCACGACATTAGCTTATCTTGAAGAAAAGTATGATTGAACTTCCATTCTACAACCATCTCATGTTCATGCTTAAGATCAATTGCTTTATTTGGCACAATTATAGGTGTGTTGCTTGCATAAGCTACCTTCCTTAATTGTTCCATTGTTTGAAGAGATTGGTTTACTTTTAAGTGATGAGCATGTACAACATATTAATTTCCTTCTTTAATTAAGTGATATTGATTATGTTCCCAATAGAAGATTGTTTTGCGATCATACAAATTAGGGCTACCTAAGACCATTCCACATTCATTTAGTAGCACCACATCACACGTTACCTTATCCACAAACTTTGATGAAATTGTAAACTTTAAAGTGCATTTCTTTTTTATGTGCAATTTATGATTGTTGCTTATCCATTTAAGTGAGTAAGGTTTATGATGTGGCTTAGTTGTCAATCCCAATTGTTTAACCACTTCCTCTGAAATTAAGTTAGATTGAGATCCACTATTTATCAATGTATCGATCTTAATATGTTTCATTATAACCCTTATGTGAAACAACTTACTTCTAGAATCATATCCATCACCAATTTTACCTGTCAAACCAACTGCTGTGATTTTAGTCTCATCACACGAATCATATCCCAAGTCTATTGGTCGTGTTATTGTTGCAACTGTTTGCCTCCATTTCCTTTCTTTGAACCATTTCGATCTTTTCTCTGGGTGCAATTGCCAGCAATGGTCATCATCGTGCCCTTCTTTCTTGCAATGCTTGCAAGAGAGTTTCTCTTCCTTTCTTGTTGTTGAATTTTCTTTCTTTCCATTCCCCTTCCTTTTGTCCTCTTTCCTTGAAGATGATTCCCCTGATACACCAACTCTTGTTTTCCCCGCTTCAATGTATGTTGCTTGAACATAAACCTCATCAATATTAATAGGTCCAAACATAAATACAATGTTACAAATATGTGCAGGTAAACCTCCTATATACTTCATAAGAGTTTCTTGGGTATGTAGTGGAATATTTAACATAATTACCATCTTACGAAATTCATCTGTGTATTATTGCACCATTTGTCCCTTTATTGGTTTAATACTTTTCCATTCAATTAAAGTCTTATCCTTATAACCCAAAGTATACAATTGCTTTCTAAGTGAAAAAACAAAATCTTGCCATGATGGAAATACATTACCAACTTGTTGCATGCCATTTTGCAACTTACTCTGCCACCAGATGAGTGTTGTGCTTGCAAGACAAAGTGATGACAACTTGATTTGAGTTGCCTCATATTTGATTTGTTGCACACTACAATAAACTTCCATCTATCTAACTCAATTATCAAGTCTCTCAGCATTGAATTCACCATCATACATGGGCAATTCAAATTTCACATCAAGCTTAAGTAAAGGCAAATCATGTTTATGTTTATGGGAATGTTTTCTTGTGGTGGATTTTGAACTTGTACTTGAAGAAGAAGAAGCTGATGGAGAAGAAGGAGGTGAAGTAGGAGGTTTAGGAGGATCCTCTCCTTATTCACTTTTGTCTTGTTTCGAATAATCCCCTTGGAAAGGCCTCTTCTGTTCCAAGTAATCCTTATATAATACCTTTACCATCTCAGACATGGCGATTAAAGTCTTTTACAACTCTATCTCGTTATGAGACATGCCTTCTTCCGATGACATCTCCTCACTTTGAGAAGTCCTCTTTCTCGATCCAATATCAGGATCCCCTTCTACAAGCTTGCCTTCACCACGATTCAAATTTTCCCTGGTAATCATACAAACTCAAAAACCAACCGTCAACCTGCTTTGATACCACTTGATCTGAAATTGATCTTTAAAGACTTGGATAAGTTTTAAGCATGTGTTAAATTACCAATTAGGAATTAATGAAATAAGAAGAACTTAATGAGATATTATAGAATCCATCATAAAGAAATTCAAATCAGAATACAAGCACAAAGAACAACAAGCCATAACAACAAAGTTGTTAACGGAGTTCAACAAGATTGCCTACGTCTCCGAGCCTTTGTCTCAGTGGGTGAGGCTTTCTTATTTCTCTTCAATGCTTCAAAAGTACATCATAAAAGTGTCAAAAGGATTAAAAACTAGTCTGGTTGTGTTCTGCATGACCTTAAGAATCTAACACAACCAACGGTACTGGAAACAGTTGAGCGTAGCTCCCGGAATTGGCGTGCAAAGTTTCCCTCCTCAATGGCTTCCCTGCATAAAAATGGCTTTGGATTTCAAAATATTCATCATTTCTCCTATTCTAAACTTCTCTAATGCTACTGAGAACCCCTGGTTTATATAGATTTTGAGTTGGTATCCTCTTCCCAACTTCCTCCCAAGATCTGGCCTCAAATCGAGCTCCAGATCCCCCATTGATGGTTAAAATCCATTAAAAACAACATTAAAAATCATAAAAAAATCATAATATAAAGTTAAAAAACCCATTTTGGAAAACATCAGGGCGTAGCCCCCTTCTCCCGGGCTCCTGGTTATATGGAGCACGCCATATGTCCTCGGGTTGGGTGTTGGCTACGTGTCCTCCAATCAAGGCCCTTTTTCTTGGTCGTATGCATGGCCATGTGGCCTTGGCCTTAACCTCTTGCGCCTCACCTGTTGCTAGCTCCTGGTCTACAACCCCTAGTAAGTCGGGCTAGGCCCCATTGTCTGGGGCTTATCCCCAAACTTGCGTACATAACCACTTCAAATATAATATAGCCCATATGTTTAAACAAGGATCATACTAGCTTGGGTGGCTAGCGCATTTGGCGTAGTCCGTTGGTGCAACTAGAGGTCATGGGTTAGAAACTTGTAGAGTGCCAAACCAATTTTTTTCCTATCCAACATTGGAAAAATTCAGGGTTCCACGAGGCACCCTCTGATTGGGCCATGTGTCGCCTCTAGATTGGCCTATACCATCCAGTCATCGTACAATCAACATGCATAGTCAGCTGCCACGTCACTGTCGTACAACCATGTCACCTATCTAGTCAGTTGCCACACCAACATCCGTACAACATAGTCACCCTGCCATGTCAGCTTTCGTACAACCCAGTCACCCTGCCACATCAACATCCATACAACCACATGTCGTCCGTATTTCCATGTGTCATCTTGGCATTGGGCCACGTCATGTATAGGCTGCTATGTGTCATCCATACACTACCACGTGTCAATTATGTACTGGTCCAACTTAGCTCGAAAATGCCAAAACTGAGTGACACATGTCACCTCCTATTGTTTCCATGTGTCCTACTGACATCATCATGACATCACCTGTCATATTGCTGACGTTAGCAGTACCACTTGTTGACTTTAACCAGTTTGAATTTTTGTCTGTTTGGGAATTCGATCAGAACGCGATAACTTTTGCATACGGTGTCCATTTGTGAAAAACATTATATGGTCGGAATCAATGTGACAAGCTAGGCAAAATGGCATTGGTTTCATCTGTTTTTGAGATCTTTGATTTTGAGGCCTTCTTGGATCCATTTTGGATCAAAGCCCCTTCACTTTTCCATCAGGGAATCTAATCAAGACTCTACCACATCCAACTATGCTGAGAGGAAGGTCATCATCGAGGTATGCCATCTCATGGAAAACTATTCTTGATGGAATTCATATGGAAGGAAACTCTAGATTCTATCAACCATGCACTATGGCTTGCATGAGTTGCTAGAGCTACAATAAAGGCATCTCCTCCATCCCCCTAAAATTATTCTTCAAACTCATCATCAAAATCATTATTTTCCTTCTTATTCTTCTTTTTCTCTTCCTTGCAGTCTCTTCTGAAATTCCCAACCTTGTCACAGTGCCAACATTTTTCCTTGGAATTTCCAAGAGACTTATGTCTCCCATGAGATTTGGATCTTCCCTTTTCTCTCTTCTTGTCTTTCTCCTTCAATATTACATAAACAACCAAGGCCTCATTAGTGGATTCAAAATATTTACATCTCACATCCTTTGATAGTAAAGAATCCACGAGCACATCAAGAACCAAGGTATTTATAGTGCTTCTAATGGAAATTACCAAGTTGTGCCATGAATCTAGAAAATAACGCAAAAGGGTCATACAATGATCTTCCTCGTCCATCTTTACTTCAAATGAGATCAACTAGGTCACAATAGTAGTAAATCCATTTTGACACTTTGATAGAGAATCATCATCACCCATTTTTAAGGGGACAAGATTTTATGTAGAAAATGTTTAATAACCAGGGATTTATCCTAGTACAAATTCCCCAACTTCTTCCAATAGGTTGTTATGGTTTTTTCTTCATAATCGTTCATTAACACAAAATCGGGCAAAGAGAGCCTAATAAGGCATCTCACCTTTCTCTCCAACACTACCCACTCTTCATCTTTCATACCAATGGGTTTGGTTCCATATACTACAACCCATAGATCTCGATCTACAAGCAAGTCCTCCATCTTGAGGTTTCACAACTCAAAGTTAGTGCCATTAAAATATTTCATTTCTAATATAGATGTGCTCACCATTTCTTTGCAACAAGATTTCCTTTTACACAAACTTCCACTCAAACCAAGATTAGATTTAAAAAAACCTTGTTCTTAACACCTTGGATTTCATTTGATCAAGCTCTGATACCAAATGAAAGGAAGAAAATGTGTGTAATATGCCTTCTACACTAACCAATAAGAGAAGAATGTGTAGAAAACTAAATAAACAATGAATGAACAACTTGAAAATATACAACCATTAAAGAATGATTTTCTGGGGAACCCTTTTGGGAGAAAAATCCCACACTCCAAAGCATATTCAATGTATTATTCAACATGGTTACAATACATTATAGAGTGTCTTGTGCTCTCGATAGGGGTATTTGATAGTGTAAAGGTTCTAGAGAARTTTTAGAATCATAACAGTAAGKTAAAAACTCTCTTGCTACCTCCAACCCAAGCAATCAATAAATAGGCATAACAAAACCATAAACCATTKATGGTTTTCCAATTCTACATGCTGGAAACCACCACCAATGTTACTGCTCAACATTCATTGTTTGCTACTGCTCAACATTTATTACCTACTACTAGTCATTGTTTATTACCTAATACTGCTCTGTATTTATTACCTACTATTTCTTAGTATTTATTGAGATAAGTGCTCTTCTACAAGACTACAAGGTGTATGGCACACATGTCCCAATATAATACAAATGTTATTTCCAAGAGGGTTTTACACTAAAAATTGAATCCTTTAGTATGTGAACATTTAATATGCTTCTATGTGATAAAATTGAACTTCCAAATACATTTTTTGGTATTATTATATTGAAATATTATATATTTGGAGATGACAACAGATGTTGGGGTCGTGGCCCATTGGTATTAGACCACATGTTCACCATCACATTCATCCATGCAAGCATGCATGTTAGAATTCGGTTAAATGTTGATGGAACCTTATCCATCCCCATGTGCATATATTTGACTTAACARGATTAGATTTGGCTCTTAGGATCTGTTCATTTGGAGCTCTATGCAATTCTTCTATAATGTTGCAACTTCAAGAGCTTTCGATATGAAAATTGTCCAAGTGACTATAAGATCTATTTGATTGATCGAGTTCCAACAATAAGCTAAGTAGAGGAAAAAACATACATGCTTGGTGAATGTAAAGAACCAAAGCTACATCCATCGAAGCAGAGGCACCGAGGCAAAAGAAGACGTTGCAATAATGAGTTGATCAATTAAAAACTGGATCACAAACCAAGTGTAATTATCTTTTTCCAATCTTAAGCAACATAAAACTGATACAAATTAGCATAATATGTTAATCCATTGTATGGGAATGTCCTGCTGAGAACAAGAAGTGAGAAGTGGAGTATGGCATGTTTGGTTCAATATTGATAGAGTTTTGGAATTCACCATTTTTTCCAAGAAAGTGAAACTAAAGATTCCACTGGCTTGTTGATTCAATCTTTTCCCCATTAGCAGTAGAGAAATCCAATTTCACCATTTGAAAGATTTGTATTTTAAAAAAGTAGTATCGATGGATTCATATATTCCTACATGGAGGACCAAAAGACCCATAGTTGTATCAATTCCTCTCAAAATAAAATTGCCACATAGATACATAATAAGATGTTATTCCAACGCATATCTAATGCACAATGTTATATTTGTCTTAGGCTAAGGAAAAACCAATATCTTTGTAACATTATCTCTACCCTTCCCAAGGTTGTTGTACCCTTTTGGTGCCTACTAATAGGGAGAGGCCATTTTATGTTTTGTGGGGATCATAATGAGAAAGATGTTGGTTTGGAGGTGGAGAGCCATAAACCTCCATGACCATGGTCAATGTGTGATGTCTCAATGATAAATCATTCTAAACTATACTAGTAGCATCATTCCTCTTTGAGCTCTCATTTGAATGTAGAACCAAGTTGTTAGCAAACACTTCCAACTTTTGTCATCATTCTCCCTCATCGTAGTTTCATTAAGAGCCCTCAACATCTAGGGGTGTGTATTAAATGTCATATGTGATTTCCTCTAATGGTATGGTGGGCATGACTTCTTACACTCTTAACTCCTAATACAAACTTCTTACATTCTTAACTCCCAATACAAAGAGAACTTCTTAACTTTGAATTACAATTATGGTTTTTTATAATGATATGTACATTATTATAGTTAAACTTCTTATGTACATTAATAATTTCATTTACAAAGAGAACTTCTTAACTTCGAATTACAATTATGGTTTTTAATAATGATATGTACATTATTATAGTTAAACTTCTTATGTACATTAATAATTTCATTTCAACATCCATTGTTGTGATTGTTGTGATAATGATGGGTTGATTATATAAATATAATAAATACACATAACAATTTTATCATTCAACTTATTGTATTACCATAATAACCTCTCAAAAGTAAAAAAAAAAAATTATAATGAATTTTTCCATCTCCTTCATTATCATATGCCATTTAAGAAGCAAAATATGAGTATATGAGGGAGAGGGTGGGAGTGGGGGAGATAATATGCAAAACACACCTCATATGAGGGTGAGGGTGGGGGTGAATGGAGATAATACACAAAACACTATGAGGGTGTGGGTTGGGGGATATAATATGAAAAACACCCTCATAAGAGGGTGGGGGTGGGGGGAGATAATATGCAAAACAACGTCATATGATATGAGGGGAAGATAATATGCAAAACAACGTCATATGATATGAGGGCGGGGGGAGATAATATGCAAAACACAATATGTTTTGCATATTATCTTTCCACACCCTCACCCTCATATGTTTTTCATATTATCTGTCCCCCACCCCCACCCTCATACGGGGGGGAGATAATATGAAAAACAACGTCATATAATATGGGGGTGGAGGGAGATAATATGCAAAACATAATCACCCCTACCCTCACCCTCAGATAGGGTGAAGATGATACGAGGTTGGGGGTGGGGGGTGGGGGAGATAATGTGCAAAACAACTTCATATGATATGAGGGTGCAGGGAGATAATATGCAAAACACAATCTCTTTTGCATATTATCACCGCCACCCCTACCCCCACCCTCATACTCATATGTTTTTCATATTATCTCTCCCCCACCCCTACCCTCACCCTCATATCATGTGAGGGTGAGGGTGAGGGTGAGGGTGGGGGTGGGGGGAGATAATATGCAAAACAATCTCATACAATATGGGGGTAAGTGGGGGAGATAATATGGAAAACAACCTCGTATGATACGGGGGTGGGGGGAGATAATATGCAAAACATATGAGGGTGAGGGTGAGGGGAGATAACATGAAAAACACAATCTGCATATTATCTCCCCTCACCCTAACCCTCATATGTTTTACATATTGTCTCCTCCTACCCCCACCCTTACCCTCATATATTTGTCATATTATCTCCATCCCACCCCCACCCTCCTATCATATGAGGGTGGGCGTGGGGGGAGATAATATGAAAAACAACCTCATATGATATGAGGGTGCGTGTGGGAGGAGATAATATGTGAAACACAATTTGTTTTGCATATTATATGAGAGTGGGGGGCGAGGAGATAATATGAAAAACACAATTTGTTTTGCATATTATCTCCCCCCACCCATACGATATGAGGGTGGGGGTAGGGGTGAGCGGAGATAATAAGAAAACAAGATTGTGTTTTGCATATTATCTTCGCCCACTCCCACCCTCATAATATGCAAAACATATTGTGTTTTGCATATTATCTCCCCCCACCCTCAATCCGTTGAGATGTTGAGAGTGGGGGTGGGTGGAGATAATAAGAAAAACATATTGTGTTTTTCATATTATCTCCCCCCGCCCTCAATCCGTTGAGATGTTTAGGGTGGGGGTGGGTGGAGATAATAAGCAAAACAGATTGTGTTTTGCATATTATCTCCCCCCACTCCCACCCTCATATACCCTCATAATATGGAAAATAGATTGTGTTTTGCATATTATTTTTCCTCACCCCTACCCTCAATTTGTTGAGTTGTTG
>JASDQU010105873.1:117641-131976 GCA_032191745.1 Picea mariana
GCATGATACTAAACACACACACACATATATATATATAATTGATAGATAACATTAAATTTATTATTACTATATTTTTAGTTTTGTCTATATTAAATTGTTATAATCTCTTTAATATACAAGTATAAAATGTAAAAAAAATAAAACATCAAATTTAAAATGAATATTTAAAATGAATATTGTAAGAAAATCAAATTTTCTATTATATTATTATATTGAAAGAATAAAATTTCACATTTATATAATTCTCAAATGATCAAATTAGTACACTATTATGAATATTTTGGATTGAATGACATGTACCTTCAAAACAAGTAGCAAGTTAGACTCTTGAATTATGTTTGATCCAACTATTGTTTGCCCAAGGGTCAACACATACAAATAAAAATAGCAATTGTTCCATAAAGGTGCAATAGACTAATTCCAAAATGGAGCAAACTAAGTTAAATTGTAGTGAATTTGTACGTGAAAGGTGTATAGTTAACCATTAGTATTGATGACAACACATACAAATAAAATTAGCAATTGTTCCATAAAGGTGCAATAGACTAATTCCAAAATGGAGCAAACTAAGTTAAATTGTAGTGAATTTGTACATGAAAGGTGTATAATTAACCATTAGTATTGATGACATAGACCACTTTGTAATCGGATGAGGTTCTATTCATACCAAAGATAATGATGTATAGTGTTTTCCATGCTACAAGATTAACATTTTATTTTTTAGATGCATTATTTATACAAAAGAAAACATTTTCAATAACTCAAGTTCTTTAAAATAAAAATAAAAATGGAACTCTTTATTTTTTGAAATATAGTCTAAAAAACAATCATTCCAAATTGGGGAGATATGAATGGATTTTATTAATTTTTTTTACAATTGTAGATACAAACACAAAACATTGTTTTGATTCCCTCAATGGAAATGTTGGATTATGCATATCTACCTTTAAAAATTAGCGCATAAATATCATCCTACCTATCTAGCGCATAATTTCTATACATTTCAAATTGTGAAACTTAAAATCTTTACATGAATTTGGAAAGATGATTTAATATCCTTCCTTAATATAAAGGAAGGAAAATGAAACACATCTATGTCTCTTTTCATGGAAATACATGCAAAGTAAACTTGCAACGAAGCTCTTTCCCTAGCATTCCACCTTAATTACATCAGACACAATTTAAGGACTTAAGCATTTAATTTATGAAAACTATTTCTAGGAAATTGAATCATTAAATAAGTTATGACAAGAAACACACCCTCTAAATCATTGAGCAATGCATCATAAGTAGCAAACAATTCAATATGAATCAATATTTAAGATTTCCATGGCCTTTAGCCCTCTTGTTTTTGCAGCAATGGAAGATGGTTTTGTCAACAAGAATAAGTTCTACCTATTCATTTAAGAGAAATTATAAGGTAAGACATTAATCAAGAGTACTAAGAATGAAAAAAGAGATTGACAAGAAACGTTGTTGCTTGAAGAGAATATATCTTCTTTATGTATATTTGTTTTCTAACTTTATACCAATATCTGGAAAGATCAAACAAACAATTCCTAGGAAAGTAATATTGCATAATGAATGATAAGCACATTTGGTACAAGTCATACCCTTTTTTGTTAATATTAGATACAATGTTATGCCAAGAGGATATATATGAAATCATATCATATACATTTAACCCCATATATGCCTTGAATATGAGGTATATATAGAGTTAAATGTATATGATATGATCCCATATATATACCTCTTGAGTCATAACATACAAGTTCATAACTTTACAATAAACCACCAAAAATAAAAAAATGACCAAACACTTAAACACAATAAAATAGACTATCCTCCCTTTTTAATATACAATTCTCACATAAACAAGAATAATGGAATTCAATGTTTCTAAGTTAATCTCCACTCTAGGAGGAAATTGTGAAAACATGATATGTTAACATATCCTTGCCTCAAGAAGGTATTTTAGTTTACACTTGTTCAACCTCTAAACCTACTTTTGAAATGACCAATTAAAAACTCTCACAAGTCTAACTTGAAAGACAATGTACATAAGGCTACAACAAATATTTCCTCTCAAACAAGGTAGAAGTCTCAATTCAATCTTTTTCTCATTTTTCGACAGCCCCTAAAAACCTTTAACATTTAGGAATACAAAAACGAGATCATGCAATAAAAACAAATATTTTTTGCAAACATATTGGATAAAAATAAGAAGGAATTGGATGGATTAAATGCCATGATCTTCCCCGTATACTATGTAGCCACAAGGAAATTGTCATATTCATGTCTCAATAGAAAGAAGAAAATGTGATTCATGCTCTTGTCTCCCATTTGACTCTTTATCTTTCATGTAGAATTAGTACAAGCATTGTAGGTGACATTCAAGATCTTTGGGGTTGTTGGTGAAAATATTAAAAAACCTATTTCATGAGATAAACAAGACTTGAAAAATAAAAATATTGACAAAATATAACTCTATATAGTTAAGATTATTTGGTTTACATTTTTGATTGTTATTTACCCGCTATGACCCCATCTATATGAGTATGCATTTTTTTTTTTAAATTTGAGATCAAGAAATATTTTGAAAATTTTATTTTAGTGCCTTCCCATTAAGACCAATTGAACACCTCCATCATATTTGACTATAAGATTTCCCAATTAGCAAAATAAAAGTAAGTTGGTTACAAAAGAACTAATAAATTAGTGTCACTTACTAACATTTAGATCAACCCAATTTCCTAAATCTTTAAGAAAAAAGTTCATAATATGTAACTTAAGCACAAGTAGTAAAAATATCCAATGTTAAGGATATTATAATCATTTATAGGATAATGACCTGTGAGTGGCTAGAAGAGTTGGATACAAAAGAGCTAATGAATTAATGCCACTTACTAACATTTAGATCAACCCAAAATCCTAAATCTTAAAAAAAATAAAATCATAATATATAACTTAAGGACAAGTAGTAAAAATATCCAATAGTAAGGATACTATAATCATTCATAGGATAATTATCCAATACTAAGAATACTATAATCATTCATAAGATAATGACCCATGTGGCTAAATAAGCCATTGTCTTGTTCTCATCTCTGGATGTTCATGTACCATGTAGTTGACATTTCATGTAAACCTTTCCCAAATGTTCACAATGTTGGTAGTTGACATTTCATGTAAACCTTTCCCAAATGTTCATAATGTTGTTTTTTTAGGCATTCAAAATGTTGCATGACAATGTTGGTTGAATTAAATAATCAACAATAAATAGATATAGGAATTTCTAAATAAATAGATAATCAACAATGTGTTCAATGGATCATGCTTCATGCATAGTATGCTCAATGCCATTATCGAACATATACCTTGTGGGAAATCCTCAAGTATGCACTATATTGAATGAAAACATATTCAAAATAAATAGATATAGGAATTCCTAAATTGTGCATACATGTAGATGCTTTTTGTTCATTGCAAAAATATTTTAGTATGGTATTTATATGGATACTTGGTAAATATCTTACACCTTATTATTGGTTACAATCAATGTAGATTCATCTTAACTCCAGATCTATCAATCACCGAGAATGATCAAATCTTTTGAGGTGTATTCTTTTATTATTTAAGATGGATCTAGGTTGGTTGTAGTTTCACTCAACTCCATAGAACTTATAACTCACAAATTATGCAAATATGGATATGTAAAAATACAATTTTGATATTTATATTTATATTGTAACAATATATCTATGTAAATAACGTATCTATAGTATTTCTATTTATGTGCAAATCTAGTATCTCTATTTTTATCTCTCTATATAGTAGTTTCCTCTCTTTCTTTCATTTATGGAGATACTTTTATTTTCATTTATATCTTTATTTGGCTAACATATCGTATTAACATTATTATTGGTTATAATTATTATATTTTTTTTGAAGTCGACATATGATTATGTAAGTGTTACCCACGTTATAGCATCTCTATCATACTGGCCTATATATGCACCTCTCTACACTCAATACAATTAACAACCCACAACTATTTAGATTATGCTTTATTGGCTTTTCAATAAATATATCACGTGTTGCTTGAATATCTAAAGATGGAATGAGATGGGAAACTAGCAATAGTTTGTATAAAATGAATAGAAAAAATATTTAAGCATTGGGAGGCTTAAATATGAGATATCATTTTTGGCATTATCTACATTAAGTAAGTCATTAATCTATGACCCATATCCATGAAATTAGTCACAATTAACCATTTTCTCATGATTTTGAATAGTCCACTTAGCACTCATTGCTTTGAGTGATGCTCGCAGGGGTGAAGAAGTTGGATTGAAACTAGAAAAATGAATCACATATCACCAAGCATCATCTTTGGAGCTTGCACTTGATAACCAAGACTTCTTAGGAGGTCACCCATCCCAAGACTCCTCTGACTGAGGCACACTTCACTGTGGAGTTTTCCACATGATCAGTCCCACTTAACTTGCTACCCAATTTATAAAACCTTAGAAAATATTTCACCTTATGAACTATTTAGTTAGATCTCCATCGACTCTTTTATTTAAGTATTAAGGGGCTTCCATATTCCAACATATGAGATATAATTTTTGGGTTATTTGCATGGAGTAACTCATCAATCTATGACTTGTATCCATGACTATTAGTTGTAAATTAACAATCTCTCATGATTTTGAATACTCCACTTAGAAATCATTACATTGATTGGACTTATCACTCATTACATTGATTGGTGCTCACAATGGCTAGAAGTGAAATTGAAACTAGATAAATGAGTCACATAACATCAATCATCACCTTTAGGACCTGCACCATGTAACCAGGACTTTCTAGGAGGTCACCCATTCCGAGACTCCTTTGCCTCAAGCATGCTTAACTATGGATTTTCCCCCACAATCAAGCCCACTTAGTTTTCTACCCCATTTGCAAAACCTTAGAAAGTATTGTAATTTATGAACTATTCAACTAGAGCTCCCTCGACTCTTTTACTTAAGTATTGAGGGGCTCTTGCCATCCAACATATACGATATCATTTTTTGGATTTTTTGCATAGAGTAAGTCATTAATCTATGACCCATATACATGAGTATTAGTTTCTATTGAATAATTTATAATGATTTTGAATATTCCACTTAACACTCATTGCATAGGGTGATGTTCACAAGGGTGAATAAGTATGATTGAAACTAGTGAAATGAATTGCATAGCATCAATCATCACTTCTGGCATGTGCACCTAGTTACTAGGACTTCCTGGGAGGTCACCTATTCTAAGACTCCTCTGGCTCAAGTGTGCTTAACTATGGAGTTTTCCCCACAATCAAGCCCACTTAGATTTCTAACCAATTTGAAAAACCTTTGCAAGTATTGTGCCTTATGAACTATTCAATCAGAGCTCACTTAACTCTTTTATTAAATTAGTATTGACAGGCTTCCATATTCCAACATACAAGATATCATTTTTTGTATTATCTACATAGAGTAAGTAATTAATATGTGACCCATATCCATGGGTATTAGTCACAATTTATCAATTTCGCATGATTAATTTTGAATAGTCCACTTACCACTCATTGCATTGGGTGATGTTCACATGGGTGAAGAATTGGGATTGAAACTAGTGAAAATAATCATGTGGCATCAATCATCACATTTGAGGCTTGCACTTGGTAACTAGGAATTCCTGGGAGGTCACCCATCCCAATAATCCCCTAGATCAAGTGCACTTAACTGTGGAGTTTTCCCCACAGTCAAGCCCACTTAACTCGCTACCCCATTTGAAAAAACTTAGGAAATATTGTGCCTTATGAACTATTCAATCATAGCTCTCTCGACTCTTTTCTTTAAGTATTGAGGGGATTCCACAATCCAACATATGAGATATGATTTTTGGGATTATGTACATAGAGTAAGTAATTAATCTATGACCCATATCCATGAGTAATAGTTGCAACTAACCAATTTTTCATGATTTTGAATAGTCCAAAATAGTATAAAAAATATTATTAGGTTGGTTTACAGTGATGTCATATTCATAGAAAAACAACACTAGGATGATGCGTTGTGCTAGACGCAAGTGATGTTCTAAGAAATAGAAGGGTTCTATTATCACTTGTGATTATAACTCACTTTATCATATTGGTTATTTAAGAAGATTTCATGGGCCAATTACCATTGTTTTGAGATGAACATAGAATTACCATTGTTTTGAGATGAGCATAGCATTGATATTGCAACATAAAATGTCCATTTTTTTAAAATCTTAGATCTTACAATGGAAAATGAGGGAAAAGGTGTTGAATTTCATCTTTAGGGATGCACCAAACATGGTTAGAAGTGAAATTGATTTACTATTTATGTTGTGAGTTCACATTTTATAAGCATCCTCAATGGAATAGAAAGAAGTAAACATAATATCTCTTGTAGTACAAAACAAGGAATTAAATGGATGATTCGAAAAAGTAGAATCTACATAAAAATGTCTTAAGGATTTTTAAGATGGACCCCACTTTCCAATGGGTGAGATAGACCCTAACTTGGTCATGATCCTTAATCATTTCTAATTTTTTTATTAGTTTAACTTTTAATATATTAAGGAGAAACTCTGCATTGTAAAGTCAATATGTAGATTTTGTATGAAGAGAGGAAACTATAAAACTTAAATTGAGATTCGGTTAGGTCTAATTTGATAGACTCTCCATACATATTAGACTAAAATGAATAGACATGTTATGTGAGAAGGTGTATTTCCAAAAAAATAGTAATTTAACATGAGGTCAAAGAAAGGGAAAATCAGTTTATATTTTAATGTAGATAAATGATTAAAATCACTTTAAATTTTAATGTAGATCAATTCCTCATAAGATGCTTTTAATGTAGATCAATTCCTCATAAGATTGTATGTAAGATAAAAAAAAAATTCCCTTTTATGTCCCATGAAACTTGAATGGTTGAGGTCATCCCAAGAAATAGAAATATGGGGTGTTACAGGAATGGATACTTGTTACATAGAACTACTTGTAAATAATGAATAGATATACATGCCTTTCCATCCTAAAATCTAATAGTGATCTTTGCTTAAGTTGAAAATGGAAAATCTTCCTCAACAATGTAATTTTCCTTTTATATGTAGAAATAATTGTTAGAAAGTAATAGATGTGCTCGTTTAACCATAGAAAATATAGCAATATTGTCACCCAACCATAGGCCGAAGCCACCCTCGAGCACCTTAACCTTGATAGAGAATGATTCCAGAAGAAAACCCTAGGCCTAATAGCCAATAAATGTAGCGTACCTCTCTCCAGAGATAGCATACAAAGAAGAAAGTCCAAACCATAACCAATAGAAAGTCCGAGCCTAGATCGAGAAATATAGATTGCAGTATTTGCAGTTGCAGTTACTCCCTAGACTTGTGCACTTCCCAGTTTATGCAATGTGCACTTCTTCACTGCTGCAATTTCGAGCTATGTGTGCCAAATGAGATCTGGATACCTGTATTTATACTGTTTTTCCTTAGTTGTCTGGGCCGACTTCTCATTCTGGAGGCTAAATACTTAATATTAAATATTTCCTTGAGTCGACTTGTCTTCTAGGGTTATGTTCAATTCTTTAGGGTTTCTTCTTTCTTTTTGGAATATTCTATTCTCGTTAGGGTTACATGTAGAGGTAAATACCTCCCGCAACTACCATAATATCAACACTCCCTCCTAGCTAGGGAGGTATTGAAGGCAATGGTATTGAGAACAAACATACCATTCAACCGGTAGCATCATCACAGTCATACAAACTATCTCATGATTAGATCACGAGCACCATCATCACTATCATTTGATAGCATCAGATGCATCATATCTCGAAGCCATACTTTATCTGAGTAATCAGGCATGATGCTGAATAAGTCACTCACTCTATGGACCATTCTTCTAATCTGGACATACGTCCTAAAATAATTACTATCCCAACAGATGCTAAAATCTACGCCATGGACTATAGAGACCATTCCTATAGGAATGTCAATCTAGGACTATTTTCTAATCGAGTCATATGTACCATAGAGATCCGTCTCAAACTTAGAAAATATCAGTCCTGAACCATTTTCCTAATCAAGCCACAATCTGTGTCTTAGGAAAATACTAGTCCATGACATGTCAACATACTGTCAACCTGGACCATTCTCCATAGAGAGAAAACCTGTCCACTAACAATCTGTTCTGTCTGGACCATTCTCCACCTGAAGATTGTTTGTCCACAACCACACTGACTATCCATATAGTTGATAATCATTTTCAACACTATTGATAGTCTACATGGCAATCAGAACAATGTCATTCAATAGAACATAACTGTGTCTATCCATAGTAGTATATAACTACAATCCAGTGGTACACTACCACACCAAGTATGACACAACTACTCAATTAGTGACACATAGTCACAACCATTGGAACATATCCACCACAGTAGCATACATCTACTGTCCAAAGACATACAGTATCCATAGCAATCATATCATCTGATATCAACCCGCAGAGAAAAACATATCATGATATAAACTGAGTCATCTGGGCCATTCTTCCACTCACATTTGTGAGATCTGGAAGAACATCTTCCTTTAGAAAGTAAAAAATCAACCATGAGATATATGGACTATTCTTCTCAAGCATAGAAGAATAATTGTCCTGATTTCTGACCCTAGACCATTCACCTAACTAGGCCATTCCTCCGACACTAAACAAAATGCAACCTAGAGGGAATGAGTCTGCCCTAGGGAATGCATGTACCTGATTGCTGAACCTGGACCATTCCTCTAACACTAAACAAAGTGAAACCTAGAGAGAATGAGTCTTCCCTAGGGAATGACTGTCCGAACCATTTCCTAAGGAAATGACTGTCCTACACCAACCTCCAAAAAAGACCATTCTTCGAAACTGCTCACAACTGTGAACTTTGAAACAATGACTACCCGACAAGGCATACCATTCTACTTGACCACTACTAAGAGGGACTGACAAGAATAAAGACTGTCCTAGACCATTCCCCCACACTGGCCACAATAGGAATCGTTGTCTATGGTACATCAACAATCTATCGAACCATTTTCATTACGAAAATGACTGTCCGATCTGGACCATTTTACGAACTGGAAAATGCCTATCCGTCAGAAATATCAAACCACTTCTGAAATGGAAAGGAACTACTCATCCTTGACCATTTTTTGAACTGAAAAATGAACATCCATAAATCAATAACACATCAGTGCTCCCTCCCAACCTGGGAGTAATCTCTTCCTTTTTTAATAAGGAAGTCATCTCCACGAGCTCCAACTTGTTTCTTGAGTACACAAATTTTTCCATCTTAGACAGAGCATTTACCAAAATATCTGCTATCTGCTCATCTGTGGAGATATATATTGGAGAACCGCTTCTCTTTTCTGGATTTCATCACGGAGAATGTATTTTTGATCTCAATATACTTTGGTCTGTCTGGAACACTGGTTTTCTCTTAAGGATTCATATAGCTCTTGATCATTACAATATATCATGGTTGAATTCAACACTTTTGTTTCTTGCTAGCCCATGGCATCATGGCAAAGATCAAATTGAAATATATCGAAGCAGCACTTCTTTTGTCATCATGAGAGTTTGTCATGGATTAGCAATCCATCATCCTGAACTTCTAAGTAACCATTATGATCTCTGTTATAGAAAATTTTCACCACGCTTCTGTTGTGCATGAGAGGCTTTGCACCAAGTTGTTTGAATCCATACAAGATCTTCTTCCTTCTGCATACAAGGGTCTCTTTCTGGTATACCTCAAAACCTTGAGGTTGCTCTACATACGCTTCTTGTTCAATTACTTTGGAGAACAATCTTTGCATTCATCTGATGTAAACTCCAACCCATGGATATTGCAGAAGATATAATGGCTCAAATAGAGGTATGTCTATTGGAACAAGCTATCATCATAGTCTTCTCCCTCCATATGGGAGGAACTCTAGTTCTGAATCTTGTGATGCTTCCATTCATAAGTCTTTCATACATTGTTCTTCATCACAACTTCCATTTCTTCTTCTTGATTTCTTCTATTGGGTTCAAACCAAGCTGGTAGTCTTGTGATTATCGATATAATGACTGGTTGTTTTGGCTTTTCTTTCTTTCTTGGAATCTTCATGTTCTTCCTCATGTTTCTCTTTAGCTCTTGGGTCCATGGAGTTTTCTATAGATTCCATGCCCTGAAGATTCTAGCTTCTTCCTTTTATCATAGGATCATGGATGTGGATGGAAAACTAGGGATACTTTAAGGATTCTTTTCAAAGAAGACTTCTTCTAAAGTCAAACTGAACACGTGCTTCTTTTTCATGGCTGCTACCATTGATAGGAATATGGATATATACTTCATAATACTCAATGGATCATATTATTTAGGATTAGATCCCTCCTAATCCTTTATTCATGCATGAATGCATGCTCTTCTTTTGGAATTATATAATTGGCTCCCTCCATCTAGGAGAGTCCATGCTTCTGTCTGCATCCTTATTTCCTTTTGCAAGGTGTCACAAGTCTTTTTCTAATTTCCTTTTGATTGTTGACTTCTTTCTGTTTTTACTTCTTCCATGTTTTCTCCAAGTTTGATTCTGATTTCGGATTATCTTGCAGTTGTTACTTATTTAATATCTTCCACAGTAATTGTTACCAGGGTTTGTCAATGTGATTCATCTTTTCATGTGTATTGCTTGACTTGTAGTCATCGTGATATCAATCCTTATCTTATTACTCTTACATATGTATTTTTTCTCTTTGAACATATTATCTTCTAAGAAAAAGATATGAAAGATATGTACATAAACTGTGTAAACATGGTATGTACAAGAATTATGAAGAATATTGTTACCTTGTCTTTAGAAGAAGAAGCTTGTTTTATCCTGCTTGGCCTTCTTTGAGGGTTCCATTTCTTCAGCAACTGATGCTTTGTGTGTTTCCTTCCTTTTCTTTAACTCGAGACAATGATTCTTGTAGTGACCATATTTTCGACAGTTGAAGCATTGTATTTTTGACATATCTTTCTCTTGATTTGGTTTCTTCCTTGAGCCAAACTTCTTTTTATTCTTGAAATTATTGAACCTTGCTGTGAAGGATTGATCATTGTATTTCTTTTGGGGTTTCTCTTTTGAATTAATCCTTGATTCTTCTTGTGCACAACGAGTCCAAAGTTATTCAAATGTGGGATACTCCTTCGTTGTGTTTATGTTTGCGACAAATGCATCCCATGTCTAGGAAGACCATTGAGTACTATATTTACCGGTTCTTTATTTGAAATGATTTCTTCAATAGCTTGTAGTTGATATCTTAACTGAGAGATTCTCACAAAGTATGATGTTATTCTTTCATCATCATTCATTTTCATGTCACGAAGCTCATTCTTCAGACTCATTACTTGTTCAATGTTTCTGACTAAGAAGAGGCTTGTTAGGGCATCGTACATCTTCTTGGATAAGTCAATATGGGAGATGTAGGGTATCAAGTGGTATTTTATAGAGTCCACTATGATACTCATGGCATTGATGTCAGTGTCTTTGAACTTCTCCATAACTGCAACGTTTTGAGGTTCCTTCTCTTTTCCTTCTTCGATTTGTGGTTCCATGATCTTTCCTTTCACGATATCCAACACTTTATTCTTGGCAAGGATGAGGTCAATCCTTGTCTTCCACTCTCTGAAGTTAGAAGCCCCCTCTAACTTGTTTTCTGACTTCATAGAGTAAGCCATAACTGCTTTGACTTGGTCAACCTTTGACTTTAACCAAAAACTCAAAATTGACGTCTTAGCTTGCTGAGAGTACCAAGAGGTGCGCTAGGCTAGGGCGCACCTGGCTATCCAGAATTTAGGTCAAACTCTTCACTTAAGGTGCCTCAACAAGAGGGTTAGGGTTTCGTTGCTGCAGCAAAAATTGGCTGTAACTGCAACTATAACTGAGCAAATCCTCCCAATCTATCTTTCAATGGTTAGACTGTTCGAAGATAGTGTGGGACCATAACTTGTTAGAAATTAATAGATGTGCTTGTTTAACCATAGACAATATAACAATATTTTCACCCAACCATAGGCCGAAGCCACCCTCGAGCACCTTAACCTTGACAAAGAATGATTCTGGAAGCAAACCCTAGGCCTAATAGCCAATCAATGTAGGGTACCTCTCTCCAGAGATAGCATACAAGGCAGAAAGTCCAAAACATAACTAATAGAAAGTCTGAGCCTAAACCGAGAAATACAGATTGCAGTAGCTGCAACTACAGTTACTCCCCAGACTTGCGCACTTCTCAATTTCTGCAGTGCACACTTCTTCACTGCTGCAATTTCGAGCTGTGCGTGCCAAATGAGATCTTGCTGCCTGTATTTATACTGTTTTTCCTTAGCTGTCTGGGACGACTTCTCATTCTGGAGGCTAAATACTTAATATTAAATATTTCCTTGAATTGACTTGTCTTCTAGGGTTATGTTCAATGCTTTAGGGTTTCTTCTTGCTTCCTGGAATATTGTATTCTCGTTAGGGTTATATGTGGAGGTAAATACCTCCCGCAACTACCATAATATCAACAATAATGAATGCCTTAAACAATAATATTAGAATAATCAAATTTGGTATGTTTAATATTAAATGAGAAAAAAAAAAAAAAGTAAAAAAAGAGAGGAAAACGACATAGGAGAATCTTGAAAGAGATTTTATAAGAAAACCCTAAGGGTGGAATAAATCCTCCAACACTAATAAAATTACAAGGAAAACATCATTTTCTTTAACCATATAATTCATGTGTTAAATATCGATACAAATGAATGCATAAAAAATTTGTTTACCATTTCTCTATTTATTAAGTACACTGAAAAACTATAAATGAAAAAATGGCGATAGATATGACATGAAGAAAATGGGGACAATGACCCATAATAGTAACACTAAGAGAATGCTTCACCAAAATAAAATATTCCAATAAAACAAAAAAGGATGAAAAAATACAAAATTATAAAAGAACTAAAATCATATGCTTTGCAAACAAATCAAAATGTAGATTTAATTTTCAGAACATGTTAGATTGGAGAATTACATGTACCAAATAAATGGGATAACTAGGAAAAAAAAAAACAACCATAAAAGAGAATGAATGATAAAACACCATACATAAGGACAATTATCCCATAAAATAGCAATCACTAAACAAAATATTCAAATGAAATTAGAAAAGATACAAAATAAATAAGACAATTATAAAATTAAAAAAAATCCATACAATCTTATACATCTTCAACCATTTAAAAAAAAATGACAACAATCCAATAAAAACCATAAAAGATAGAATGCGAATAAGTAGTCATTAAAAAACAACGTAAAAGGTTAAGGATAAAATTTAGTAGTTTGTATTTTTTGGAACAACTTAGCTCATCATCAAAATATCAAATAATAATAATAATATAGATAAAACTTAACACAATAACCTACAAATTATGTATGTTTTCAATAAATACGAAAAATAGAACAAACATAAAAAAAAATAGAAAAAGGGAAGATGGATAATGACTTATGATAAATTTATTAATAAAGAAAAAAATATATAAAAAGAATTAAATTATCATAAAAATATATCAAAATGAGCTAACATAAAGCTCTAAACCCTAAAATCCCGAAGTTAAAAAGATAAAAATATTGATGACTAAAAATAAATAAGAAAATAGTTAATACTTTATTGGATATGGACAACTGACCCAGATTAAACACCTCCATAGTCTTTATTAGTAGTTCTCATATCCATATTAAGCTAGCCTCGGATGGGGGATTTGGAATCCATTTTTAATTTACATGATTCAAATTAGGATTCAGGAAACAATGATGTAACATCCCACTCTTGCACACTGAGCGAACTTATTCTTTGAGGACACTTGCTCGCAAGTGATCCAGATTATTATGCTATTAAAACATTGATTTTGATTATGAGGCGTTATGGGTTGATGACATGTTGTTTTACTGCATTGACATAGATAGCTGCTATTGATTCAGTTTTATTGAGTGTGCAGGATTTTGGACCTCAAGGATGTAGAGGCATCGATGAAACCCCTTGGACTCCGGATCAAGTTGGGGAGTGAACCATTGGGGTTTGATGGTTTTATATATGATATTAGTGCATCTGATTAGATAATATAATTATGGATATATTGCGGACATGATTCGTTGATGATGCAGGCTGACGATAGCTTGCCAACTAGACTCACATGTGGAGTAGAGGGGTCATGCTGTTAAGAACCAAACA
>JASDQU010105873.1:143223-173125 GCA_032191745.1 Picea mariana
AATTTTTCCATAGCCTATAGCTCGATGATTGATTGACTCCCATGGCCTTCAATTCTCGGCATGTCTTGACCGCCCTGTGGTGTATTGATTTGTGAAGATTGTGGTTGTTTTTACCTTTTGTCCCTAGCTCATCAGTCCTTGCCTGAGCACTCGGCCTGGAGCCTGATCTACGGTCGTTGCTTTGTCGTTAATAGACCTATGGATCTCAACGCCCTGCTTTTCTATGCGTGGATGATGAGCGAATGATGTTCCTGTCAACCGTCTACCTCCGTTATTGTCCTTGGATGATTGTTTGACTTGAGCCATCTAGCAAAGACCTTTGCGTATGGATTATCTTGAGTTCTTGTTGTTTTTTTCTCCGCATCTTTACTGATAGAATCCCTGTGATGATTTCAATGAATTTTCCCATTGGATCCTTGCGTTTCTCTTACTGCTGTCTGCATTTTTTATATTTCGTATTCTGGAAATAAAAAAATGAATTGATTTCATGTTTTCATTTTTGTATTGGTCTCCTGGAATGGAAAAATGTTTTTATTTTTTATTCCTTTCTGTATTGTATTGGTAGTCTGGAAATGGAAAAATGATTGATTCCCTGTCTGCATTTTTATATCTGGTATCCTGGAAATGGAAAAACATTTTTATGTTATTCATGTCTACATTATATTTGTATCCTAGCAATGGAAAAACAAAATCATTTCCCCTGTCTGCATTTTTATAATTGATATCTTGGTAAGGGAAGGGCGTTTTGTCATTCCTGTATGCGTTGCATTTGGCATCCGAGCAATGAAAAAGGGAAGTCACGATTTTCCATTTAAAGCGTGTCTGAATTTGCTGTAAATTCCCATGGATTTGATATTAAAACGAATGACTGAATTTGCTGAAAACACCCATGAATTTGTTGTTAAAACTATTGAATGAGTTGTTGTTAAATGTCCACGATTTTCCATCAAAGGTATACTACGTTTTTCTAGTGTGTTGGTACAATGAATTGATTATTATTTAATGACAGAAAAAAGTGGTTTCTTTCTGGTGCGTTATGGCACAACGATTTTCTTTTTAAATGATGATTGTGTTGTTGCCTTAATTGACCACGATTTTGCCCTTTGAAATTGTGACTGAATTTGCTGTAAATGACCATGATTTTGCCATGTAACTGTGATTGGGTTTTTCCCTTAAATGATGGACTGTGGTTGCTGTTGATTGGACATGTTTTTCCCTTAAATGATTGACTGAGCTTTGTCGTTGAATGGACACGACATTGCCGTAAATGTCGACTGCATTTTGGCTATTGAATGACCACGAGTTGATCCTTCTGCAGTTTGTATTGTTTTTTATTATTGTTATTCTCCTTCAAATTGAGTGTTGACCCAACGTTCTCACTACCAAACATTAATTTCTACAGCGAGGTTACTCGTCATGTTAATTTCCAGGCTAATTTCTATAGCAATGTCAAAGGACAACAATTTCCTTCTTAATATTAATTTCCACAACGATTTCAATTGCTACAACGATGTTAACAGTCATTAGTTCCCTTCTTAATGTTATAGACAACTATTTATTTTTGTAACAGTTATCTTAGATAGACGACATGTGTAATTCAATTGATTACAAGTGTGATATTGTAGCATTTTACATTGATGTGGCTAATGTAGTTATATATTTTCATTTGATAGTTAGATGGTAATTTCGGGGATTACTTAGAATTACCCTTTTAGATGGTGATTAATGGTTAAATGAGTTTAGGAGTATTGACCAAAGTATAGATTAATATTGCTAAATTAAATTGTAGTTAATGATTAAATCATAATGCAACATTGCCAAACTGATTCGTAATTGAGGTTATTTCAATTGAAATTAATGCTTGATTGTATTGTAGAATTGTCGATTGATTCGAAGGTGATGTTATTTAGACTGAAAGTAATGAATATGGTGAAATGTAGAATGGCTGATTGGATTGTATTAATTGTTAATGAGTTGATAAGTTAAAGACTAAATTATAATTTAGACTTGCTAAATTTTGATGGATACTCAATGTCAAAAAAAATTTGTAACTGTTGACTAGTTTATACTTGATGAATGGGTCGGGTGGTTGACGAAGCTGTGACTCCCCTGGTAGTCGTCCTCTTGTGTCTTGTTGACATTTTGTGTGGGGTGTGGGGTGTGGGTATAGTATGCTTGTCAATATTCGACTCCTGGCGCGTCAGATTTTTCTAGAGTCCTTGGTCCAGATAGGATGTGTTGCGCCAAGGTTATTGACGTGTCTATCACCTGGGGACACCATGATTCTTGATGAGGGGATCATGACACACCCTATTTGGAGAGCGACGAATGATAACTTGGCCGGATTCGGTGCCTTCCGTGTGAGTGTTGTCGAGCATTGTAAGTTTGTTTTTGTGCACGGGTTGAATGCCTTCAGGCATTTGGTTTGCGCGCCTTGAGGTTCTAGTGTTGTTCATCAAGGTCATTGTGTCAGGAGGGGGATTTTGTCCCTTGGCTTGTAGGCGTGGTCCTGTTGTGTCGGGAGGGTAGTCATGTCTCCTTATTGTTCTATGCATGTTTCGCCCAGTTGCCCTTGTGCCTGTGTGTGGAGTCGTAGTTTCTTGTTGCCTAGACTGCGTGCTTGCATTCATCGTCAGTGGTATGGTTAACTGTTTTCATCGCCGCCTTCTTGCCTAAAAACGAAAAAAAATAAAAATGCACTTATGCTTCGCTTGTAGTCATAACGAAGGAGCCGTTACAAATGAAAGGGAATAGATTTAGGGTTTACTATTTTGTTTGAGACATTTTTGGTAAGGTTTATTAACAAACCTTGCACCCTAAAGGTACATAGTTTACCATTTTGTTAGATCATTACATCATAAGAAGAAACAAAAGAAACTTTGATTTGTTTATAATTTGTAACATTTTAATGTCATTGTTTGGAAAATATATAGATGGGTATCCAAATCAGATCATAATGTTTTCAAGAATTTTACAAATATATCTGGGGTATAGTCTCTAATTGCTCTTTCCTTCTCTTATTGTTTCACCTTTGTAAATCCTTCAATCATATCCCAAGTTGTTCGTAAGGGGGGATGATAAGATATTTAGACACTTAGGAGTTAATTAAGATCAACTTGGTTTAATGTGTCTTTAGGTAAAAGTGTGTTTCTTTAGTATGCATTTGTAGTTATGTAATCTGGTGGTCACGATATATTTTAGATAGAAAACGATTTGACGACTCATATTCTCCTAGATACTCATAGCTATTGATTTTTGGCTTAACAACCTATTGGTCCATGATGTGTATTTAAAGAGCATGGAGGGCCATTTTTTGAAGATTGATTGTGAGAAAATCTTATGTTGTTATAATATTTAGACACATAAGATTTAGTTAAGATAAACTTGATCTAATATGTGTTTAGGTAAAAGTGTGTTTCTTTAGTATGTATTAGTATGCATTTGTAGTTATGTAATTCAATCGTCACGATATGTTTTATACATAGAGTGATATGAAGACTCATATTCTCCTTGATCTTAATAACTATATTTATCCATGACTTAAAACCCGATTGATCCATTATCTCTATTTAAAGAGCATGGTGGGTCATTTGATGATGATTGACTGTGAGAAAATATTTTTATTTTACATTACTATATTTCCTCAAGTGGCCACGTTGGCTGGGGCTATGGACTGTTTCCCTCTTAGAGGGTTTTAACCACATGAAAACACTAGTGTTATGATATTTAATTTAGTTATGTGAGTGGCTTCTTAAGGTGTTCTTCCTATGTGGGAATACCCTATTTTTTCGAACATGACATCAAAGTTTGTTTGAATACCAACTCTCATTATTGATCGAGATTTTGAACTTGTGTTGCTTCATTTCTGGGTTCTTCTATTTCTATGCATTTCTAGGTTGAGTGGACTATTTCATTATGTTTGGAGCACTAGATTTAGTTGGAAATATTTTTTGCTTCACTTGAAAAGGTTTCCATTTTCTCAAGATACATAATTTTTTGTTAGATCCAGAGGTATAAAGTCTAAATACACCATTTAATTTTTTTTTATGAGTTAATATTTTGGTTTTTCTATTTTTATTCCCGATATTCCACTTTTCTTGGTCTATATATGCTCTTTGTTGTGTACTCTATGTGATCTCAAAAAATCATAAACATAGTGGAACGTGTTTTCTTTTCTGTGTATGCTCTTTTCTTTATGCTTTATGCAAGCTCAACAAATTAAAAACAGAGAGAAAACTGGGTTACAAGATAACCGAGATTTAACACCATTATTGGTGAGATTCATAAATTAATTTTTTCAAAATTTCATATGTTTTTGTGTGTGACAGGTTGAAGTATTTTTCAAGAAAAAATAAGGGTTTTGGGGGTAAACATGGATTTCGAGGCAAAAAAGATAAAAACAAGTCTCCTCCTCCTTCATCAAGCATCTATTTTTTAAGTTACTTTTTGAAAACGTTCATGCAACCTATCTCATAACTATATTGTAAAGTTTATTTCACTTAAATTATAAAAGTGAATCGCTACAAAGTAACTTTAATATTCTTTTTTTAGTTATTTTTTGTATGCAACTTTAATTTATAAAGTAATTTTATTGTAAAAGTGATTCTCACTTATTCTATAAAATTGAGCCACTTCATAAGTAACTTATGTGTAAAAGTGAGCTTATAGGAAAAGTTAGAAAAGTATGAGATTTTATTTTACTCAGCCACCTAATTGTGCATCCATCATCACATGGACCAACTTCTACTTTTCATGTGGAACCTTGGTTACCATCTATGCCTTTTTAAAAAGGGCATAACTTTCACATCCAAAGTCCATTTTTAGTGCTATTTAAAAAACAATTGTTTGTTTTTTCAAGAGCTTTCCATCTAGATAATCAATTTAAGATTTTGAATCCATATTGCTTGAATATTTTTAATATGTCTACTCCAAGTGATCTTTTGTGATGTACCCAACCACCCCTGTACCCATTGGGATGGTGGGGTACTTGAAAATTTTCTTCAAATTCCTTGATTTCTCCATATTGTTAACTTTAATACCATATCACTATTTAGCTCTAACATATAATGAAAATTATACATGCAAAATAGTATGTTGACTCATATATAATTATGAGAACATAAAAATTATAAATGTGTATTTATACATTTAAACATTACAACAATTATCACATAAATTCACATAATCAACCATATACAAACATATAAAAGCATATATAACAATGATTTACACCAATTTACTGCTGACATGGGATGTTCCTCACAGTCGTAGGCATTTCTATACCAAGTATTTTTACAACAAGACACCCCCATGTTGGGGCTATGTGTACACAAGGACGAGAAAGACTCTCTCAACCCAGTTCTCAATAATTTATCAACCTATTCACTTATGTATCCATGCCAGTCACCAACTCTCTTCCCCCCTTTAAATATGCACAACACAGAGAAGTGGACCCCCTTCTCTGCAATACATTTCCTTAGGATGTCACACCCCTTTCCTGGGCTCCAACATAGATTAGCTAGGAAAATCTCAATGCTAGGATCTACATGGATGCCTAGTATCAATTTTCACAATATAAATACAATTCAACCTTAGTACAAGCTTGAATCCCTTTCTCTTGCAATTCATATAACGCAGAATGAATGTAGCACGATGAACGAAATGATGGACATAATGAGGTAGAATTATGGGAAACTCTAAAAAACAAGGAATAAGTATGCATGCTTGTAATTTTCCACTTGGCACTTAAGGAAATCCTCCTCAACTAATTTTTCATGCATCTCAAGGATGATATGCCTTTTACATAAGCTAAGGTAATGACTTTGGGTTATAATAAAATATTATAATATTGTTGGATTTGTCCCTTTCCCCCCCTTAGACCCGTCTCATTCTTCTCTCGTGGAGTCATATCCCCTCATCATTTTAGTTCCCCTTATTTCAAAACTAGTTATATATGTTTATTAATAAATTTAATTTACATCTTTACATTCCTTGGCCCTCGGCCATACTATTTGCTTCACAACCTAATTTGCATTTTTACATTACAATACATTCCGGGGATCAAAATTGGGGTGTCACATTCCCCTCCCCCTTATTTTTTCATTGTCTTCAGTGCACATTACCTTACAAATGTTCATATATATACAATTTTTACATCAAAATTTCAAAACGGATGTAGGTATGCATCCCACATTACATATTCTAGTTCCCAAGTCGCGTATTTAGGGTTGTAGTAGGTCCATTATACCTTTACCTTCCCATTGGATTTTTCCTGGATAAACTTGAATTTCCAGTCCAAGATAAGCATTGGTTCTACCCAAAAGTCCCCTTCTAGTTCCACCTGAATCATATTCCAATCAATGACATGGTTGGGATCATGTACATACCTTTTCAATAAAGATACATGAAATACATTATTCACATGCACAGATGCAGGAAATGCAAGCATATAGGAAACTTACCCTATCATGTCTAGTATCTTGAATGGCCCACAATATCTGACTGCCAACTTGGGACATCTTCCCAAGTTTAGTGAACTTCTCTTTGGTTTTACTTTCAATCAAACATGTTCTCCCACTTGGAATTCTCTTGCTACTCTACCCTTTTTTGCATATCGTTTATTCCTGTCCCGATATTTCTTCAAGTTCTATTTGATTTTAATCATTTTCTCTTTCATATCCTTGAGAATTTCAGGCTCTAACACTACTTTTTCCATTGGATCATCCCAACTCACTGGAGTATTGCATTTTCTTCCATACAATGCTTCAAATGGGGTCTTTTTGATGATGTTTGATACCCATTGTTGTATGCAAATTCTACTAAATGTAAATACTTTTCCCATTTAGATGGCTTTTCCATCACATACATTCTCAACATATCTTCAATTACTTGTTTGACTCTTTATGTATTTCCATCTGACTTTGGGTGATATGATGTACTAAAATTTAAATTTGTTCCAAATCCTTTAAATAATCGCTTCCAAAAATTTGATGTGGACTTGGAATCTTTGTTAGAAACAATTACCTTAGGCACACCATGTAGCCTGATGATTTCATTCATGTAAACCTCAACAATTTTGGTTTCCTTCTAAGTTAACTTCACTGGAATAAAATAGGAATCCTTTGTGAGTTTATCCATCACTACTATGATGGAATCATGTTGCTTCACTATTTTGGGAAGTTTGTTAATAAAATATATGGAAACAACTTCCTATTTCCACTCATGAATGGGAAATCGATGTAGCAATCCAATTGGATGTCTATGCTCAACCTTTACCTTTTGACATTCCATCCATTTAGCTATATACTCAACTACATCTTTCTTCATGCATGACCAAACATATTGAATTCTTATGGCTGCAATTATCTTTTGATTTCCTGGGTGTCCAACATAAGGAACATTATGCACTTCTTCTAACGCCAAATTTCGTAATTTCTAAAAATTAGGAATATAATTTTTTTTTCTATACTAGAGAATCCCATCCTCTTTCAGTTGATAGTCCTTATATTTTTGATGCAATTTACCTTGTTGTATGCTTTTGTTAATTTGTAAATAAAGTTGGTATGATTTTATTGCCTCCAAAATTTTGGTTTTCAAATCTGTTTTGCACATGCTTATGGTTGTAGCATGCATTTAATGTACCTTCCCGTTGAATGTGTCAACCACTTTGTTCTCCTTACCTTTGATACGTTTTATATAAATCATATTTACTGATAAATTCTATCCATCTAGCTTGTCTAGCATTTAATACTGGATACTCAAACAAATATTTTAAAACACTATGTTTTGTCCTCAACTCAAACTTCTTTCCCATGAGATAATACCTCCACATTTTTAAAGCATGAATTATGGCTACCAATTCTAAGTCACGTGTGGCATAATTCCTCTGATGCTATTTCAATTTCCTTGACTCATAACATACTACATGCCCATTTTGGGTAAGGACTCCACCAAGCCCTCCCTTGCATGCATCCGTGCACACAAAAAAGTTCTCATTTGGATAAAAAATATTTAAAATTGGTGCACTTATAAGTGATTCCTTCAAAAGATGAAAACTTTCTTCACATTCGCAGGTCCATTCAAATTTTATCCCCTTATTTTTTAAAGAAGTGATTGGATGAGAAATGTTGGAAAATCCTCCAATAAATCTCATATAATAACTTTCAAGTCCCATGAAATCCTTGACTTCCATTACATTCCTTGGTGCTGACCATTCTCTAATTGCTTTACTATTTCTTCGATCCACTTCTATGCCTTTATTTGAAATGATATGGCCCAAATAATGGATCAAATTTTGGTAGAACGAACATTTTCTCTGCTTGGCATACTGATCCAAAACTTAGGAGGGATTATAGTCCAAGTTTGGATGTATAAGTCATAAAGTCATATTTTTATGTTAAAAAGAGCTTGATAGATATGTAATTTACGGAGCCAATCCTAATCAAAGTTAACTTCGTCAACAAGACACCTTATAATAATGAAATAAGGAGAGAATGGAGGTGGGGAAGGAGAGGTCCCAAAATTGGTCTCATTGCATGTAATGTTTCTTCTTAATGGAATACTTATTCTCCAATTCTCTCTCCTTCTCAATTTTTTTATGGTGTATTCAATCCATGTATTTTCATCAATGTTCTTGGGTAAATTCATGAAGGTGGGTAACACTTTCGTGAGAATCAGATCTCCAACATTCTGAAAGACCTTTTTTTGGCCAAACTATTATTTTTTTCGGTCGAAAGTTCTATTTTTTCGGTCGAAATATGTTTCATCCAAACTTTTGAACGTCAAATCGAATGGTACTGTGACAATGCCCTCAATTTTCGTGTACAATTTTAGCCAAACATTTTTTTTTCATTTGGTAACATCTTTTCGGTCGAAATATCGTTTCGGTCGAAATAAATTTTCTGCCGAAAGGACCTTTCGTCCGAAAAGAGGTTTATATATTACCCGCACATCGTGATTGTTACAGTTTTTTCTGAGTTCTGAGTGTTGGTGTGGTTGATAGTGTGAGTGTGAGTGTTGGATGACTGCAGTTGGGCAGACAGTCAGTCAGAGTTGCAGAGTTATGAGTTGTGAGTGTTGGGTGGTCGGGCGGTCGCTGTAGAGTTCTGAGTGTTGGGCGGATGGGCGGTCGGATCTACGGAGCTACAGTCGGGTCTTGGAGTTGTGGAGCTTGGAGCTGCGGGTCTTGGAGTTGCATGTAAGTTTCTGTAAATTTAATTAACTGTAAATATATGTGTAAATTTAATTAACTGTCAACCATCGACCATGTCTGCCAACTTTAATTGAATTTATGTAAATTAAATTTCTGTAAATTAAATTAATTGAAGATTCTATAAATTTAATTTCTGTAAATTTAATTAACTGTAAATATATGTTTAAATTTAATTTCTGTAAATTTAATTAGTTAGATTACTCATCACTCGACTTCCTTCCAAAGTTCCTTTTCTGTGTATGGTCGTAATGTCTCCAATGCAAAAATCCCTTTTGTTGTTAGATTATGAAATTTTCCTTCGTTCTTCGCTCGGTCTTGATAGATTTATCTTTGCAATCTTAACTGTGATAAATTTAGTGCTTTAATCCCCTTGTGGGTAGAAAACTGTACTCTTTAAATTCACCAAGAAAGAGTCTTCGTTTCAGATAGAAAGAAGCATTCACCAACCTAAATAAAATTGGAAGAAAAGGAATGCACTGACGATGAAGAATCTGCATTAATATAGCACTCAACAAATAGAAACAAACTTTGAAACATAGGCAGTATATTCACTGTAGTAATTCCCTCAACCTCCAGAATAGATACATCGAAATATGTAACAGTCACTTTGCATTGATAACGAAACTGATAAAAAACGTCAATATTTCATGTCAAAGCCTCATTTACAAAGCTAGAAGAAAGAACAATTTTAAAATCTACAAAATATCATGTACAACAGATAGAAATAAACCTTGAAACACGGGGAAAATGTCCACTGCAATTATTCCCACAACTAAAATATGTTACAGTACTTTGCACTGTAACATTTCATGTCAATGTCTCATTTACAGAAAGATAAGAAATAACGAATTTAAATCAAAATGTCTAACTCCAATGCCATGAACTGAGATACCAATTACAATTCCTCCAAAAGTCAAGCTAGCTTCCATTTTCAACAAAGACATGCTTAAAAGTACGAAGACTCAGAAATAGAACATAATTAACGATACCCAAGAAAACTGATAAGAACACAATGGAAATCTCATAGCAAAAATTCAATTTGAACTTGCCTCTTCATTCAAGAAAGTAAAAAATGAAATTTGAACTTGCATCTTCATTCAAGAAAGTAAAAAATGCAATTTGAACTTGCATCTCCATTTAGAAAGTCAAACGTTTCAACAACTCTTTCGAACTTGACATAGGAGAATCTTCTTAAGTTTGTTCGTGCACCCTTTCACAGTGATATCACAGATGCACTTACCCAAATTTGAACACACAATCATCATTCTTCATATTCTAAAATATACACTTATCCACATTTGACAACCCCAATTCCGGATGCATATTTTTCTATTTGTAATAAAACTTTTCTTATATAAAATGTATGCAAAGTCTCTTAAATTCTAATTCGGGGAGTCCCAATTTCGACTACATATTTTCTGTCCAACATTGTCGACGCACTAACTCAATAGGTTGATTGGTCCAACACTGTCCATTTTGATGAAAATATTTGAAATGCATGGCTACTATTGCGGCCTATTTAGAATGAAGAAATATACAAAGGAGAAAATTATTGTGGTGTTCTCCAATCTCACAAATTTAAGGTCTCTGCTACGACAACATTTAGGATAAAGAAAGCAAAAGACAAGTACTTAGGTTCAAAAGAAAGAAGGAGACAATTAAAACATCTACCACCAAGCATAGAGAACCAACTTATTCCCTAAAAGTTCAGGTGCCGAGATCTTATGAAGGTCCATTGCTTTCAAATTCTGTAGGATCATTCATATGCACTAAAAGTTCAAGCTCAATGACCTCATTCCTAGGCCACTGTTGACCACTAAAAATTAGTGAAAACAACGTGAAATGGTGGCAGCAGTACCTTAGACATGTTGTGATTTGCAAATCTCAAAGCTGTGTTGATTAATATTTAGTGAATATTTTTATTTTTTACATTGAGATTGTGTTATAATGATTTAAATATCGAGATTGTGTGACAATGATTTAAATATCCAGTTAGTAATTTTACAATTTTATATTGAGATTGTATTATTTGTATTGGATGGATTTTCATATTTTATTTTCTTATTATTGGAAACATAATATAGAACTAAATAATATATTTTTTTTATAAGTAAGATTGTATAAAAGTCTGTCAAAATCAAAGAGTACACATAACTTCTATGGTTTCAAGCTGTAAACACTGAGCTTCCTTGAGGGGAAACCAACTCAGCAAGCCAAACCGCTTCATAACTAAAGTCTTAGACTACTACTGACGCAAATAGAATTCAAAATTCTGGCCCCTAACGACGACCGTTACAACTGTGAAGAGTGTAAACATAGCCATAATAACCATAGACGATTGCATGGGAGGTGGCCAAAAATGTGGCCATGCACAAAAAAAAGCGACAGACAAATCAACGGTATGGGCTGTAGTGTGGCCATGTGGCCATGAAGAAGGTGCCAAATGTCGAGTCCCCAGGAGGAGGCAACTTCTCCTCGACTGGTGTCTCATCAAGTTGCATGGTGTCCTCCAGCTATGGTGGCACGTTCTCCTCCTTCTGGACATCCTCCAGCTGGGATAGAAGCCCCTGCTCCTCGTGGTCTGGCTCGGTGTGGACCAAATTTTCCAGTGAGGGTGGTGGTGCCAACACTGGTGCCGAATTTGCTGCTAATTGGGCTGCCTCTGCTGGGAGGTGAGGAGCACCCTACATTGCGGAGAGAAAATGCAGGAGTTGAGAGGATTTTCTATCCAGGGTCTCCAGGTGGAACCAGAGGTCATCCATGTCCATACCAGGCTCTGCAACACTAAGAGGTCTGTTTTCCATTTGCATTTTGAATCAACATTGGAGTCGGCTCGAGAGTGGGGTTGATGGTGCGAATTTTGACTGGCTTCCAGACTATCCATCTGATATCGAGCGTCGAGAGGCTGGGCATGAAGCGACTGGGTGGTCGGAGATTTGGGAGGAGCCAAAGGGCCTGGGTGTGAAACCAAGGCTGAATTGCCTGAAGGTCCTGGGTTGTAATCTAGTGAGGTCACTGAGCAGTCCAGCCCCTCCATTCTATTGGCAAGGGACACAGAGAGGGGCGAGAGAGAAGCAGGAGTTTGGGTCAACTGCACCAGTGAGGAGGATGAGGTGGCCAATGAGGAGGAGGATAAAAGGGAGGGAGCGGGCGGGGGATGGAGGACCAAGTAGGGTTGGTTTGGTTGCCAAGCCGACCTGCGTTTAGAATTCCCTTGTATCCTGGGAATCTCTGAGATGCTGGGAGAGAGAAAATGAGATAGGAACAGACTGAAAGAGGACGATAGCAGAGCAGGGAAAGGCTGGGCAAGAGATCGAGCTCTGAGAAAAACAACCAGGAAGGAATGAGCCATTCAGAGCTGTTGAAGCAATTCAAATAGGCTGGGGAGCTGGTGAAGTTCCATAAATAACCACACATGCAGAGTAAAGGCTGAAAAAAGGTGTTGGTCCATTGAAAGGATGGGAAGGCAGAGCAGGGAACACTGAGAGTAATGGTGCCCTGCCTTGAGTGAGATGAACTTAAAGGCATGAGGCAGGTGGGAGGGAGTGGCACGCAGTTGTCATGTGGCTGGTGCCATAAAGGATCTCTCCTGGGTGCTCCGCTCGACGCGTGTGCTCCATTAGCACCCCATCTGGGGGATTGTCGATGGTGAGATCTTTTTTCTAGCATATCTGAAAGATGGGGTGCCTTTGATGGTTGGGGGCCTGACAAAGAATATCCGGTCCAATTTCTTCTACCCCAATATTATCTAGATCGTTCACAATTTTGTTGGCCTTTCTTCTAGCATGAGAAGGGATGAGAGCTTGACCCTATCGAAGGAGGGATGCAATTGTTCTTAGACCATGAGAGAGGTGCCAACATGGAGAACTATGCTCTAGGTCGGCTCCATTCAAGATTTTCTGGAAGAGGTTGAGGATGACTTGAGAGTCTCCTTCCACTATAAGTTTGTTGAAGTGGTGATTTAAGGCCAATTGTAGCCCTGTGTTTAGCCCCCAGAGTTTGACCGCATTGTTGGTATTATGTCCTAAATTTCCTTCTATGAGGAGGAGAATGCTTCCCTGATGATTGCGGAACACTGCCTGAAACCCTGCTGCTCTTGGGTTTCCTTTGGAGGCTCTGTCAAAATTGAGCTTGATGAAATCCAAAGTGGGGGGGGAGACCAATGGGAAGGGCTGTCCCCTCATGAAGAAGGGTGAGGAGGAGGTAACAAAATTTTGTGTTTGTTGAGTTTCCAGTTATTCATGATGCTTTGCTCTTGGGTTGGGTAGATCAAGTCTTCCTCATGCCAATGCTGCAAGCTGATTGTTTCAGTTATATTGTGGGAAATTTGGATCCAACTGCGATGCCAATCCTTTTGGATGTTTCTGAAGATTCTTTTGTTTCTTTCCTTCCAAAGTTTCCAAAGGATGAAACCAGGGAGCACCTGCTAGATGCGGTTTAGAACCGGTGACTAATAGTCTTTGTCTCTCCATGCTTCAATGGTGTTGCTAATGCTGTCCCTTTGGTGATCTGAGGTGCGCATTATGGTTGTGTAATGGTCCCAGAATTTGATGATATAAGGGAAGGTGTTGAGAAGGTGATTTGTAGTTTCTGCCTCTTCTAGGCAGAGGTGACAGATGGAAGGTCCTATAAATCCCCTTTTGGTGAGATTCTCCCAGGTGAGAATACTGCATGTGCCACCATCCATAGGAAAGTGCTTATTTTAGGCCAAGGTTTTAGGGACTAGATTTTGCGCCAGACTTCCCTTGGAGGGGGTGGATTAAGATTGGCTTTTAGGCCATAGGCCTCTTGGATGTTAAAAGTACCTTTTGGAGAGCTTCCCCATCGAAGAATATCCTCTCCTTGCAGAATAGGAATTTTCCGTTCATTGGTCATTTTGTGCCAAGGTTGGAGGTTCACTTGTGCCTCGATGTGTAGGTACTCTGTGTTGGATTTCCAGCATCTCCAAGTGGTATTTGTGGGGTTGTCCTTCCAATAGTCTGCCACTCTTGTCAGTCCTGCATGTGTTGTTGGAGGGTAGAAGGTAACCACCCATTCCTCCTGCACTAAAACCAGTAGCTGTTGCCAGGAATCATTCCAGAAGAGAGAAGTCTGATCATTTCGTATTTCCCAGAAGGCATGGTTGACGATCAGGTGGCGATTCTGCCTGGCTGCTATCCAAATTAAGGAGCTTGGGGTGTCTTCATTCCAGTGAATGAGGTTTCTTTCTATTGTATTGGGAGTATATTTTTGTCGCCAGAGCCTGGCCCAAAGGTCCTGAGGTATTTTCAGCCATCTCCACTAGATCTTGGCACTGAGTACTTTTTTCAGAATAGAGGGATCTCTGATTCCTCGACCCCCTTGAATATTAGGTCGACAGAGCTTCTCCCAACTGATCAGAGCGAGTTTCTTACTTGTTTTATGTCCCTGCCAGAGGAAGTTTCTTTGAAAATATTTGATGGCATTGAGGATGTTGTTTGGGGCCGCGAGAGCCGAGAAGGTATAGACAGGTAGATCTTGCAGAACTAATTTGAGGAGGATGAGGCGACTTGGGAAGTTGAGTGCGTGATAGGTCCAGGAGGAGAGCCTTTTCGCAAAGGAGGTAAGGAGGCCTTCCAAAAAGATTTTCTAGAGGGCTTTATTGAGGAGGGGGATGCCAAGGTATTTGGATGGAAGGGAGCTTCGAGTGAAACCCAGGATGTCTGAAATGTGGAGCTGAATCAGAAAAGGAGTATTAAAAAAGAAGATTTGGGACTTGTCCTTGTTTATGTACATCCACGAGGCTTCATAGAAGGTATTGATGATTGAGAGAATGGTGAGGGCCTCTTAGACTGTTGGGGAGCCCATCATCAGAGTGTCGTCCACAAATTGGCTGTGAGAGATCAAGGGATTGATACCATGCAGAGGTAGCCCTTTCAACGTTCTATTTGTCATCGCAACCTGAATTGAGTGATCGAGTCCTTTGCTAGGATGATGAAAAGGAAAGGAGAGAGTGGGTCCCCCTGTCGGATTCCTCTAGTAGGAGAGAAGGGGTGAGAAGGAATGTCGCTGATAAGGATTGAGAAGAAGGCCGTGGAGGTGAGGTTCAGAATCCAGGCAACCCAGGATGTGTCGAAACTAAAGGCGAGGAGAATAATCCGCATATAATCCCAAATTAACTTATCAAAAGCTTTGGAAAGGTCCAGTTTTAGGAGCATACATGGAGTTCGGATCTTCTGAAGAGAGAGAATGACCTCCTGGGCGAGGATGACGCTGTCCAGAATTTGTCTGCCTTCCACATAACCTGATTGTTCCGTCGATATGATGAAGGGAAGGAGGGGCTTGAATTGTCTAGCTATCACTTTGGTTAGGAGCTTGTAGATGACGTTACAAAGGGTTATCGACCGAAATTTCTTAGGATGGTTCACCCACTCTTCCTTAGGGATGAGAGTAAGGAAAGTATCATTAAGGGTCGAGAGGACCTATCTGATGATTCTATAATATTCAATGATATCCCAAACTTCCTCTCTGAGCATGGGCCAACAATGATGAAAGAAATCAAAAGTGAAGCCATCTAGTCCTGGGAATTTTCGCTTGGGGGTGTCCTGGAGAGCCTAATTAACTTCCTCGAGTGTGATGGGTCAAAGTAAGGCCACATTTTGATCCTTAGAAATTAAGGAGAGTATGTTTTGTTGCTATAGCTTGAGATCTGTCCCTCTGGGGCTCCATCAGGAGGTTTTGATAATAGTTGACCAACTCTTCTTCCAGTTCCTCACGAGTGTGTTTGATTTTCCCATGCTCTAATATGAGCTGTGTTATATGATTGGCGTGCCTTCTTTGGATGGTGGACCTATGGAAAATCTTGGTATTTCGGTCTCCCTCTTTGAGCCATTGGATGCGAGATTTTTTCCTCCACGGGATTTTTTCTTGAACTTTCCTTTCCTCCATCTTTTGTCTTAGTGCTTCTTCTTGTTGCTTGAGGGGTTCAGTTAAGACCGTGTCCCGTATTTGACTTTGAACATTGCACATTTGTTCTGTTAGTTGCCTTTGGGCTTCAAATATGTTTCCAAAAGTATGCTTGTTCCAAGTTTTAAGTTTCTACTGAAGTTGATACATCTTGGAGCCAATTGAAACCGCATCCTCCTCCCACCATATGCAGAAATTTTGCTGGAAGTCAGGGTGGTTGAGACAAAACTTCTCCAATATGAAGGGTTTTCATCCTAGAGTTGTCGCGATATCTAGCTAGAGATGTATAGGCCAATGATCGTATCCATGGAAATCAAGGATCCTGGCTTCCAGAGCTGTGCCCTCCAGCATGAGCGAGTCCGAAAGGAGGAAATGATCCAATCTGCAGGCTATTTGGTGAGATCCTGTTCTGTGATTTGTCCAGGTGAAGGTGCCATTAGAGTTGTCTAGATATACAAGGCCTAGGTTGTCAATTTGGCATTGAAATTCTACCGAATCTGCTTCGATCCATCGCGTGCCTCCTCTTTTTTCATATAGGTTACAGATCATGTTGAAGTCACCTCCTAGGATCCATCTATTCCCTGCTATTATAGTGTCTTGATGTTCCAGGCTGTGAAGGAAGGCATGTTTGTCCCTTGAGTTGGATAGTCCATAGACACTGGTTAGGTAACCTAGATTGTTGGAGCCAATGAGTCGGTAGGCCGTTGTGATGGACCATTTGGTTGTGAAAAAGTTGTCTAGAGTGATCGAGCTCAGGTTCCAGAGGATACCTAACCCCCTTGCTTCTCCCATGGCCGCTATGTAAGTGCCTCTCCCCTGCTTCCAACAACTGGGAAGTATCTTATCCATGTCTTCTATGGCGCATTTTGTTTCCTGAAGTAGCATTATATCTGTTTTTTCCACAATAAGCATATCTCGTAGTAGTCTTTGTTTACTATGACAGTTGAGTCCCCTTATATTCCAGGAGATGATATTCATGAAGAGGGGTGGGGGAGGAGAGGTGGGAAATTGTCATATATGAGATGTATCTAACCTGAGTTAACCATGAAGTGTCCTATCTCCTGAATGAGCTTGCTGGTGGATTTCCACCCTCTTTTATTTTCATCCTTCTGAGGTTTACGCTGTTCTTTCGACGTATTTCCCTGGATTCCTAAGCTTGCATTAGATCTAGTGGTAGAGCCAGCTGACGAGTTGAGAAATATTTTGTGCACTTTTCTCAGCTGATCAGGTGGGATGGTGAAGAGTTTATGATGTCTGTAGGCATGTTCCAGGTGCTCCATGTCTACTCTGGCTAGATCTTACTCATCCAATTCCATCTCCACATTTCCATATTCTACCTCTGAGGGTTCCAGGGCTGCAGCCGTAGAGCTGGTTGAAGGGATGGGTTGGGTGGGCACTTGAGTTTCCTGTGCCAGCCCTTTCATAGGATTAGGGGGTGTTTTATTTGGGGGTGGGGCTTGCAAGGCTTCAAAGCCTTCTGGTTGTTGCTGCAATATCCTGTATTGGTTTCTCGTGGTTGGTTCCTTGACGGTTTGGGCCACTGGCCACTTTCCTCCTTGTCTGCACTTTCCCGTTGCTGGTATGAATCCTTCTTTGTCTTTGTTTGCTTCTGGGTTTCCCTCCTTGCTAGGTGTGTTGAGGGGATAGTCCCTGAGGAGGTGCCTGTGCTCATGGAACTTTCGACATCTGAATGGAATGTGTTCATAATTGATGGTTTGCATCTAGTCCTCATCCTGGTACTCTAGAACAATATATCCAGGTAGAGGCTTTGCAATGTTTAGATAGACACATATTCGTGCATAGGAGGTATACCTTCATTGCTTAGTGGCTTATGAGGATTTGATGTACACTCCTATTGTGTTTCTTATGCTCGCCAAGACCTCTTCGATCCAGAACTCTTGTAGAAAGGAATATAGCCTTAGCCAGACTGGGGTGTGGGAAAAGTCCTCCAGTTTAGGGATAATTGTTTTTGTCCAAAATCTCAGAAAAAGACTCGCCGAGTTGAAGAAATATGGGCTGTCGTCAAAGATCCGATTTTGGTCTTCTAGGTTGTGCAGGATTATGGTAAAAAAACCCTTGGATCCCAGCTACAGATCGAAGTGGCCTTTGGGATTCCACCATTGATATATCCATTTTACTAGTTCCTTCTTCAAGGGACAGAGTCCTAAATTTTTTTTTATTAGGGCATAATCTCTCATGTACTGCTTTTGTTCCTCAATCTAGGGTGTGCTTACAATGTATTTCGGGGCTTGCGGTGCTTGTGAGATGCATTTCCCTGGTACCCAAGGTCGAGCTGTACTTGCAGCTGGTGTAGTGGGTATAAATTTCCCTGAATCTATGTCAATGTCTCGATCTTTAAAATTCCCCTTAGAAATGAGTTGTGAACGAAGATCTGGGGGAGGTTTGAATGTTGGGCGCTTGGAGCCGCCTCCATTTCTTCCTTGATCAATTGCAATGCTGTAGGAAGGGCCTCTCAACCCTCTCTCACTCGGGAGCATTGTGCCCCTGTGGGGCGGCATGGTGCACCAGATCAAAAGTAACCCTAACCCTAGTGCCTGTATCGCTCAGTCCTCCTCCGTTAGAACTAAATAATAATACTATTTTTTTTTTATTATTTTTTTTTATAACTAGGAGAATCTATAACAACGGTAGTATCGTACTCGTGTGACATGGGATCAAATCCTGCCGGCTACCTTATAACCCCTAGGGAGGAACACACAACCCGCAAACATGCCCTCTAAGTAAATCGAGGTGAGAATCGACCTTGAGACCTCTTTTTACATATTTCCTTCCATTTACACGACACTTGATAATTGGTCTACACCCCTGCGGGCAGAACTAAATAATTATTACATGGTGAAATTGAAATCAATTCTGTGGTGCAATGTTTAATAAATTCTGATAAATCTTAAAACAAATTTTTATTTTTTTATTCTTTGTTGAAAGATAATACAAAAGTAGAAGATTATTACATGGTGAAATTGACACTAATCTTGTGGTGCAATGAAAACTAATTTATTATAAATGTTAGAATATATTTTTACTACATTATTTTGGAACTGTTGTTTATAGTCAATGTACAATTATGGTTTATAACATTTTTTGTTTGATTTTTTTTTTTCGGAAATTATGATTTAAAATAAAATTTATATTTGGGTTAATTAAACATTTATCTCTCTCTCTCTCTCTCTCTCTCTCACACACACACACACACACACACACACACACACACACATATATATATGTGAGCTAGCTCACATATAATATATATGTGAGCTAGCTCGTGCATATAATATATATGTGAGCTAGCTCACATATAATATATGTTCAAGGCCCTGTCCATGTACAGGGACATGCCTGAACTCGGGCCTGTCCGTCTACATAGACAGGGTCATATTCGACCATGTCCCTTATCTCAGTAAAGGCTATGTGTTACACTATGAGCATTACAGACTAATACATGGTTACGGTAAATGCATATACATATTAACGATAATCATTCTAATCAATTTCTTGTTTATCTGATAGTTACGATCATACTTGTTATATTTAGTTCATGTTAGTAAGGGCTATGTTCTCTTGTTCAACTTAACCAAAATCTTACCTATGATATGCTTAAGCTTCACATTTTATGTCCTTATTGAAACCCATAGCTATCTGTGCTTTATTTGAATAAGCTATACACACCATATATGTAGTTTCCCTAATAAAGGCAATATAACTTAAATCAATACTAATACTGATAATAATCAAAGCATGTAAGCTATCGTAATAACAACTTGATATCAACTAATATGAAACACACCATGTATATATCTATCCTCTCTTGTTGTAATTCAAAGTACGAGCTGTAGTGTGACTTATAATTCTATGTTAGTATTACTACCATTAACCTTTATTCTAGTGAACATAGTAACATCTAGCACAAAATAGGAGTCAATTTGGTAGGTATAGGTGATACACATGAACAAATACCATTACAACTAACATGATTATACTACTTATGGTATAGATACTAGTAATACCAGATTGAGGAGTTGTCTAAGATTTACCAGTGAATATGGTAACATATGAACAAGGGGAATCGATATGCATACTCTGATACAAGGTGCTAGAGATAATAGCCATAGTGTTCCATGAAGATCATACATAGATTAGTGGCCTATACCTTAGACTCAGACTCTACACTCTTAACTATATTGTAATATTGGCATAGCTCATACAGGTAAAATATGAAGCTGATTCCATTGATTTATCTCTCTCTTAATCAGAGTAAGTAAAACCCATCTGTATTGGATAAGAGTATACCCTTTGTAAGACCCTTGTTAATGATGCTACTAGTATAGTTATAATATTTCTTATATTAATAGTTCTATTTACACTATTTAATACGAGTGAAGTATAAGGAATCCCATAATATATGATAGTTATAACATGTGGAATTGATATAGAAGAGTACTGGTCACTATGCTAATATAACTAGGATCAATAGTAATACAGTGTGACCATGATAGTTCTTATATTATGTAAACATGATAGATCTCTTCTTATGTTAGCTTATGAGCTTTAACTATCCCATGCTTAATCTGATTCCATTGTGATTCCCCGAATCATTCTTATATATGAGCTAGCTCACATATAATATATATGTGAGCTAGCTCGTGCAATAATATATATGTGAGCTATCTCACATATAATATATGTTCAAGGCCATGTCCATGTATAGGGACATGCTTGAACTAGGGCCTGTCCCTCTACATGGGCATGACCATATTCGGCCATGTTCCTTAGCTTAGTAAAGGCTATGTGTTACACTATGAGAATTATAGACTAATACAAGGTTACGATACATGTATACACATATTAATGATAATCATTCTAATTAGTTTCTTGTTTATTTGATAGTTATGATCATACCTGTTATATTGAGTTCATGTTAGTAAGGGCTATGTTCTCTTTTTCAACTTAACTAATCTCTTACCTATGATATGCATAAGCTTCACATTTTATGTCCTTATTGAAACCCATAGCTATCCGTGCTTTATCTGAATAAGCTATACACACCATATATGTAGTTTCCCTAATAAAGGCAATATAACTTAAATCAATACTAATACTGATAATAATCAAAGCATGTAAGATATCGTAATAACAACTTGATATCAACTAATATAAAACACACCATGTATATCTCTATTCTCTCTTGTTGTAATTCAAAGTACGAGTTGTAGTGTGACTTATAATTCTATGTTAGTATTATTTCCATTGACCTTTATTCTAGTGAACACAGTAACATCTCGCACAAAATATGAGTCAATTTGGCAGGTATAGGTGATACACATGAACTAATACCATTACAACTAACATGATTATACTACTTATGGTATAGATACTAGTAATACCAGACCCGAGGAGTTGTCTGAGATTTACTAATGAATATGGTAACATATGAACAAGGGAAATCAATATGCATACTCTGATACATGCTGCTAGAGATAATAGCCATAGTGTTCCATGAAGATCATACAATGATTAGTGGACTATACCTTAGACTCAGACTCTACACTCTTAACTATATTGTAATATTCACATAACTCATATGGGTAAGATATGAAGCTGATTCCATTACTTTAGCTCTCTCCTAATCAGAGTAAGTAAAACCCATATGTATTGGATAAGAGTATACCCTTTGTAAGACTCTTGTTAATGATGCTACTAGTATAGTTATAGTGTTTCTTATAGTAATAGTTCTATTTACACTATTCAATATGAGTAAAGTATAAGGAATCCGATAATATATGATAGTTATAACATGTGGAAATGATATAGAAGAGTATTGGTCACTATGCTCATATAACTAGGATCGATAGTAATACAGTGTGACCATGACCATGCTTATATTACATAAATATGATAGGTCTCTTCTCATGTTAGCTTATGAGCTTTAACTATCCTATGCCTAATCTGATTCCATTGTAATTCCTTGAATCATTCTTATTACTTAGAGCTAAGCTGGGCATCACTCCTAGTTATAGTGTACATACTAGTGAACATATCTTAATCATAGACTACCTGAATCATAGAAGAATTTTCATTAGTTAATACAGATCCATATTATATATATAGGCAATGGTATACATCTTATCATATGTGTTATTACTAATATATCATGACATATACTGTATCTATGCTGGGCATCACTCCTAGTTATAGTGTACATACTAGTGAACATACAATAATCATAGACTAACTAAATCATAGGAGCATTACCATTAGTTAATACAAAGCCATTTTACATATATAGGCAATGGTATATATCTTATCATACGTGTTATTACTAATATATCATGACATATACCGTATCTAAGCTTTTAGTAATAGATGTGATTACAATACCATATTTAAGCCGAGTTACAATTCCATCTATTCTCCCTATAAGTGTATGTTTCCCATTAATTATAGCATAGTGATTAGTGTATTATCTAGTCTAACAAAGTCAATATCATGGAAACAATAGGGATAAAGTAAGTATACATAAACATGAAACAAACTTGTTGTAATCATACCATCTAACTGTATAGGGTTGAACATGATGAGGTAATGAACTAATATGATATGAGGCCAGAACATGCCCCTCTATGAGACCTCATACATTAGCTTTGGTGATCTATTACCCTTTGTATTTACACTAATATGGCACATATACTAGTTAGAGATGGTGATCTATTACCCTTTGTATTTACACAAGCATTGGAATCACATAGAGATGTAATACATGTGTTGATACTTAGTGCCATTGCTTTCTAGTGATATCCCATGTATTTGATAAGAGATAATATTAATATCAAAATACGTATTGATTATGGTAAATAGGTAACATGATATCACCTTGTTGAACCTTAAGCTAAGTTGTTCTTGTATTACTGATATCATAGTAATGGAATGGATCTATTCCCCTTGTATTATGGGTTAAGCTATTGCATTTAGTTCTTATTATATACTGCCCTTTTTAGTTAACAATCATGTCGTTTGCTTCATGACACTATGTTATACTTCATACAAAAACCTTTAACTGTAACTGGAAAAATAGGGTAGAGGGTAGTAGTATCCCTATTCAATGGAATTACTTTCTTATAGTGATCATTGTTCTGGTACCAGGATGAGATTCATAGTATGGAATGTTATGGAATTAATTTGAAGAAATATCACTGGCTACTACATAATGAGAGATTCAAACTAGTGTAATCAGTAGTTCATAATCAGATACATTGCTCATATCAGGAAGTTGTACTCATAGTTAGTTTTGTACTAATCCATATTCAAGTAATGGAAATCAATGGTAATAAGCTAAGCTAATCCAAAATCAATGGTAATAAGATTAGATAATACACAATCAATCATGAAGGCGAAGAAGACATGTATGAGGACACACCGGAATAACCTGACTCATATGATGGCAAGGAAATGGACCTTGGGGATCTCTACCTAAAGTCCATTTCTTCTTCCTACCAACAACAATACTTGAATTCAATCACTAAGCAATAGGCTCAGCTTTTGAAGGACTCGCTGGTTCATAATAAAATTCTTAGCAACCCAACAACAAAAAGAAAAGGTATGGCATCTATTTCTTCTACAAGAATTAAATCCTCTTCCTTTGCTCAACCTAAAAAACCTAAAGAAAAATAAAAAGAGGTAGGCAAAGAAAAAACAAAATTCTTAAATATCTGGGAGAGTTTATGGTTAACTCAGGCCACCTTACCTTGATGAAAGACACGTTCCTACCCAACCCCCCACATTCCTCATCAAGGTCATCTCTTGGAATATCAAAGGCCTTAATGGTAAAACCAAGCACAGGCTTCTCAATCAAAAATTCCTTCAGGAAAATCCCTTTATAGTAATAATAAAAGAAACTAAATGCCTCCAAGTCCTTCTTCAAACCCTTTCCTTTCCATTACATTCCATTCTTAATTTTCAATATTGGTCAACTACTCCCCTTCTTCTACTTTCTTCCCCTCCAGTGGTGTTAGGCAGAGCGATCCCCTCTCGACCTTTGTCATCATCTTGATGGATGAACGTCTTGGCAGTGCCATCAACACGACTGTGGTAGAAAATAAAATGAAGTCTTGTGTGTTGACGATGAGGAGAATCCCATATCCCATCAAAAATTTGTTGATGAAACTATTCTCATGGCTCAGTCTACAGCCAGGGAAGCCAAGGCTATCTAATAGGTCCTTTAAGATTTCATGGACTCGTCAAGTACCGCTATCAATATCTCAAATCTTAGTTTTTTTTTCTTTCACACTGACTTTGTTGTACATGCTCACGTCTACAGGATCCTTGGATTCCAAAGGATCTCTCTTCCATCAAAATATATCAGTTCACTCATTGAAAATAGACGATGAAATTCATCATGGGAGGACCTTCTCTCCCAAATGAAATATAAATTATCTAATTGGTCTTTCAAAATGGTCAATGCATCATGACAACTGGTCCTTCTCAAGTATATCCTTCAATCCATACATCTTTACTTGTTTTCATCCATGGTTTCTCCCAAAGCGATCCTCAAATTTGTCTGAAACCTCCAAAGATCCTTTCTGTGGGGTGGAACTTGCAAAGAAAAGAAATGGGATTTAGTCACTTAGACAAGCTCAGTCTCCCTAACCTCAAATGAGGACTCATTCTCAAAGATACAGATGTCCCCAGCTCATTATGTGGATCTAAGACATGGTGGCATTGACTGACATCAAAGAATACTCTATGGGCCCTCCTTTGGTGCAAGAAGTACTACCCTCTCATAGAGCCTCAGGACCTGATCATACTTTCAGGAAATATTTCAAGCTCCTTAATATGGAACAGTGTCTGGAAAAAGAAAGATATTATCCACACTCATTGTTTTTGGGAAGTCAAGGATGGAACCCATGCTTTGTTTTGGGATGAAACATGGCAACAACTTTCTCCTTTCCACCACAATATGGAAATTATTTTGAATGGACGTGAGTATAATTTTCAACTTCTTCTTCTATTTGGCTCCAGCCATGGCTTTATGCTGCATCTTAGCTAGCAAAAGTTTGATTGGATGCAAACCCAAGTAATTTTGCACTATATCATAAATTAATGATGTCATCGATTTAAAATTTAATTAGATGGAAGATTTCTTCCATCCAACCAAACATGGCGTAAAGTTAATCATTGATTTTAATGGACTATGCTCCATACCTGTTGGATGCATGAAATCTGATTGCCCATATAGAAAACTGCTACTCCGTTACCAGACTTTGACCCATGTACTCTTCATTTATTATGTGTTTCCATCATAGTAAGTGCTTATCATGCTGTGAATTTTCCTTGCCACTTGTACTTTTGGAGCATTTCATCAACTTTATGTCCTAATATGTGCTCATCCAAATATTGTTTCCATTTTTGGTGGATTTACCAAGGTTATTTGTGCTAATAGAAAGAAACCAAAATATATTTGAAATGGTTATGGGTAGTGGAGTTATGCATCACCCTATTATAATTGTGTCTAACATAAAACACATTTCTATTAATTTTGTCTTATTTTTTTTTCTTTCTTTATAATTTTTGTTGGTCAATGTTGGAGATATTAACTTGTACTTGTCTTGTGCTTAACTTTAATGGATTTCCAAAGGATAGATATTGAGGCGAGATGTCGAGATAGGAGTCTCCAAACATTCCTCGCAAACACTCTGGGCTATCCCAAGAAGGAAGAAGAGGAACCCCTTCTTCGACTGAGACTCCGAGTGACCAATAACAATCTCGTCAGAGGAGTTTATCAAACGAGTCTGTGAATAATCAACTCGAGAATGTTCTCAATCAAGTGCTATGGATGAAACCTTCTTAGATAGGTTGTGCATTGATACTCCTACACCTGAGAATGTAGGGAATACATTAGGACAAGAAAATATTTTTGGTAATTTTATTTGATTTTGTTTATTTTTGTTGTATTTTTGTGTATTTAAATTTATGTCAAGTTAAATGTTGTAATTACTTTCAAATGTCTATGTAGACAATGACTTTAGAGTGAGGGAAGACAATGCAAGAGAGAGTGGGTGTCACGAAGATTCTAATGTTGGTGAAGATGGTGAAGGTGGATTTAGGAGGCAACATTATCAAGAAACATAAAATTACACACCTACGTCCACCTATCCTTCGGATGTTGGTGATGATATTCCTTGGGAAGGGATTAGTGAAGCAATAACCCTTGAGTGATTCTTAGGTGTTAAAATTAGGTTGGAAAATGATTTGAGGATATTGGATCTCCCTTAAGAGAGTAAACAAAGCTTGCAGATTGTTTTGCATTCATTGCAAAACTTTATGGACGCATATCAAAAGATGGGGCCAACCACTGATAGTTTTATTGATTTGATAATGCGACGAAAGTCAGAGGTGATGGGCCTTGATAAATGGGACACAATAAAAAATAAAGTTTCAAAATAAAATGCAATTTCGATATTCAATTTCAAATATGGACCAAAGTGAAAGATGTTGAAGGTGCAATATTTTAAGTAGCCCAACATAGCAGAACATCTGTATAACATATTTTTTCCAGCATATGAGAAATTTTCGTGGAACGATGAGGTTCCACATTATTTTGGTAGACACTTTTATGCATAGTTTTTCATGGACATGCATCCTGATTATACTAGATTACCGTATGATTATTATGGGGATGGTAAATGATGAACATATGATTGAAAATGGGCATATCGAAATGCGATATTGCAGAGGCCTCCACGGCCTTTAGTATCTTTCCCAATAGAAGCATTTGCTTCACATTCAGAGTTGTGAAGAGGCTAGGAATGCAATTGAGGAAAATTTGGAATCAATTTTTTATGGTGTTGATATTGGTTTGAATCTTCAGCAAGCAGAAGCCAATTCTCAGGCCATTTTTGTTTATAAAACAGACATGGAGTTAGATACCATGTCAGTAGAAGATCTTAATGAGTATGAAAATTTTTTCCGTGATGGTTGGAAGGAGGTCATTCAGAATGATGAACCGAACAAAAGATTGATATGTGTTCTAGTTAATAAAGATCGGTATGTGTTCTAGTAATTAATTGCAGTTTGGACATATTTTAAATGAATCTCCAGTAAATAGGGGACTTTATTCCACAAGTTTAAATTTGGATGAGTTGAATTGGGTATGTATTTTCTAATATCCACAGATGAGCACTTTAGTTGTCCAATCTCCAATATTTTGAATAAGATCAACAACATGACATTTATAATTTTGTATAAATGTGAACACATTGAATCCTAGATTTAGTTCTTAGATGTGTTGTTCACAGATCCCTGTTCCATTTCCTACTACTTGGGTAGGCTTTTCTCAATTCTCACCAGGAGAGTTTAAAGAGGGTGGGAGTTCACATGTATCATTGCATGTTGAAAACAAATTTAGTTATATATTAAAATTGCAAATTGTCATTTAAATTATTAATTTAGAAGAAGAATGTCTTAAACAACATTTAATTTATTGAATCATAGGTTGACACATCACATGCATTACATGTTTCAAAATTTAAAACTACAATTTAATGTGTTAAAATTATTTAAATTTAATTTTTAAATTTTCAAATTTGAAATGTGTTATATAGGGTAATGTGGAGAAGAGAGTACCTGATAGTGTGCTTGAACAAAATGTGGAGAAGAGAGTGCGAGATATTGGGATTGAAGAGGAAACAGAGGAAGCATCCATACCTGGAAAATATGTGTCCATTCATGATGATTCATAAATGTGTGTTCATTGAACATTAGTGAGTTTTAATTTTCTTTTATGTTGGGGTTTTATATAAAAGTGTTCAAGCTTATTTTTATTGAATAAACTTATATTTTTTACTTTTATCAAATTTTTGTTTTCTCAAATTTTTAGTTTAGCCTTTCCTATTCAATGCTTTGATCAATTATTTTGAAATATATATAACCCCTATATAAGCTTATCGTTGTTTTAAATGGTACATTCAAACTTATTTAAGTTCAAATCATGATGAAGACCTAATTTTGAACTTGAACATTTGATTATATGAGAATAGACTTTATCCCACATCAGAAAAGGAGAAGTTTCTAATTTTTTTTCGATTGCATTCATTGCCTTCTTGTTCAAGAATGGCGTAGTATGGACATTTGTGTTTTCTCAATACAACGAAGTGAATTCCTTCTTTCCAAGGTATTGTCAAACTCTTAACTAAATTGGTTACTAACCACAAAAATCAATATTCAAGTAGATTTACAAATAAGCTATGTATATGTATATCTGAGCTAGCTCACATATATGTATATCCGAGCTAGCTCACATATATGTATATCCGAGTTAGCTCACACATAGTATATGTGAATTAGCTCACATATACTTTCAAAGAGCATTTTATCTGAGCTAGCTCACATATATGTATATCCGAGATAGCTCACATATAGTATATGTGATCTAGATCACATATACTTTCAAAGAGCATTTGATTATATGTAATATGAATACATCACAAAGATGAAAGATTTAAATGGTTTTTGAAGAATGACTTAATATATGTGCAGATTTGTGTTTTCTACATGTACATGAAAGATTATATGAGAACATATATTCCACCGCAGAAAGAGGAGATAAGTATTTTCTTGAAGAATGATTTTTAAAATGGATATTTGTGAACATTCATTGATATAAGTAATTTCTTGGAAGAATGGCTTAATATGAAGATTTATGAGTCTTTTAATTTGAAAGGGAATTATGGAATTTGATTATATGACCACTGCAGAAGAGGAGAGAAGTATTTTACTACTGAGGAGATTAGTATTTTACTGCTGAGTAAATAAGATCAAATAAGATCACTTGGGATGAGAATTTCACCTGAAGGATTTGAGACTTTATCCACAAGGAGATAAGTATTTCATTGGAAGAATGACTTAATATGGAGATTTGTGAATTTTCTGCATACATAGTTCTATATTTATTTTCAGATTATTATCTAACTCTAAACACAAAAATTTCTTACCAATAACATAATTTTTCTCTTTAAATTTTTTAAAGATTTTAGATAAGATTTTACAAATTGTTTAAATCATGTATGTTTAATGTGGAGAGTAACTATTTTGAAATTCTTGGAACTTTGTGATGAAAGTTTGGTTTAAAAAAAGTGCCAAAAAAGTGTAATAAAACGAGAGGGAAAATCTTAAATCTGTTTAATTCTGGTTGGGTATGTTATTATTTCTTATTTTAATATTTAGTTAAATTATATATGCTAATATGTGTTATTTGTTTTTTTTTATTATTGTTTTTTATTGTTACATATGTCTAATTATATTTGGTGGAAAATATGTTTACATTATATTTGGTGGAAATAAGTATGTTGGAGGATGAGACTTAACTCTTTTGGTATGTATGCCAATTTTGCTTTAATCACAACTTGTTTTATTTATCTAAAATGGTACATGTGTACATTTTATTTTAAATTTGTATATATATATTTTATTGTAAATTTTTAATTTTTGAATTCTGTTTTCTTTTGCAAGTTTGAATTGCAGGTATGAAGTGATCTATCTTAAAGTGATGGCTTAGAGTCTAGAATTTTGGAGTTAAATGTCTTAGTTTTTGTTATCATCCTAAAATGGATGTGGAACCTATGTATTTGGCAGTGCAACTATTCAAACTTTGATATATATATATATATATATATATATATATATATATATATATATATATATATATATATATATATATATATATATATATATATATATATATATATATATATATAT
>JASDQU010105873.1:173193-210070 GCA_032191745.1 Picea mariana
CATCTTTGATTTCTCAAAAGGTTAATTTATGTTTTACGATACTGTGCTGAAATTAAAAATGTTTTATTTCATTTTATTTATAAACATTATTGTATAAACATCATTGTACTATGTGAAGTAGAGTTGATTCTATGCGGAGTTGTAGTGATGAGAGATCTAGGTAGTTATCAAATTATAGTTTTTAACGTATAATTTAAATTTTGTTTGATTTGAAAATATGGTTGAAAATAGTCAAAACAAGTCATCAAATTTTATAGTTTCTTATGAAATTTCACAATGAAATATTCAAGAAAATGCGAAATACAAATTATAGTTTCTCACTTATAATTTAAATTTTGTTTGATTTGGAAATATGGTTGAAAATAGTCAAAACAAGTCATCAAATTTTACAGTTTCTTATGAAATTTCACAATGAAATATTCAAGAAAATGTGAAATAAAAATTATAGTTTCTCACTTATAATTTAAATTTTGTTTGATTTGAAAATATGGTTGAAAATAGTCAAAACAAGTCATCAAATTTTATAGTTGCTTATGAAATTTCACAATGAAATGACAGTCCAACACTAAACTGGTTATGTTAGTCTTTGGTTTCTTTTCGAGCTTTTACTATATTTATTCAAGAAAATGTGAAATAAAAATGTGTACTTTGTAATAAAAATTGAAATAAAAACATGATTTAGAATGTAAAATTAAAATATACTTTAATATAAGTAAACAATTTTTATTAAAATTTATATTGACATAATTTTTTATGTATCGAAAATCGTAGAAAATGGTTGATCTGAAAATTATCAATCCTCTGCACATTGGAAGTATTAGAACCTATTTTAATATGTAAAATTAAAATATACTTTAATATAAGTAAGCGCTTTTAATTAAAATGTATATTGATATAAATTGTTTTTGTAAGGGTAGAAAATGGTTGATGGAAATGATCAATTCTCCCCGCATTGAAAGTATTCACTAATGCCATTAATATGACCCCTACCATTAATTTAATTAAAATTATGAAAATCTAAATGCAACAAACCAAGCTTTAGTAGATGACCTCTTATTTTTTATTTTTTGTTATCAGGCCACAAAATCAAATTTGTTTTCAACTTAAATTTTTTTCAATCAAACTCAATGAAAACTATGTTTAATGTGTATTATATAAGTAACTTGTTATCTTCTCATCATACACATTTTTATTTCAATTTGCTTCAAGATATTGAAATCTAAATGCATAAATTTAACAATTTAATATAATATCAACACTTTTGGAATCAAAATTCACAATTTCGTAATTAAAATTGATACTTTTAAAGACGACTTTAATTTTTTTAATTAGGATGATATCATACATGTATTACCTTGAATGTTTTAATTAGGATGTTAATCATGCACTTTAAGATGTCTTTAAAGTTTTTCTAAGCCATCAATAGTCCCTTATAATGACATGGAAATGGGTCCTAGTTTTGATATGAAGTTATCCTCTTCATATGAAAAAGCATTGAACAATCAAATTGCAAATAATGAATGCAAATCATATATATAGTAAATTGGTTACATGCATTAAAGGATTTGTGTATACGATTTGGATAATTTGTAGGATTAAAGTATAATCATCCAAAGTATAGGTCAATTTAGGTTCCTTAGATACAATCTATAGGTTCTTCCCTGAAATTGTAAATAAGTCTTGGTAAGCTTTATAATTCATCAAAAATACAACTTTTCTTAATTGAATGGACCATGAAAGTAAACTAGACTGGAAATGATTCTAGAATCCTAGATATTCATAAATACGTGTACTTTCAATGAAAAATATAAAATTCTGGAATGTACATGTCACTTGTTTGAAGAGATCATAATGGTATTCCATCTTCAATTATTCGTTCATGAACGGGTTTGGACATTTTCTATTTTCTAACTTTTTATTTATTTATTGAACTTCTATTAACTTTATGTGCGCTACACATACCAAATGACTATATTGACAACTTATGACATTTGTATGGTAGTCTTGAAAGTGAACATGAGTATCGGTTTGATGGGTTTCTTGAAAAAAATATCCTTTCAATACAATGTATCTTTCATGTGAAATATTATTTGATGTGATGCTTTTATATCTTTCTTGACAAAGACATCTCCTGCAAATAATTGGATATAATGGACACCAAATAGTTCGTGTTAGATTATCACACAAGTACATCTACAAGTTATTTGAAAAAAATTAAACATAAAAATTACCTTCTCTAATAAGATCATAAATTCTATCGCCATCAACTGACGCTATAGTTTCATTTGATTACATCTCCTTTAAGCTTGCAAGTGGGATTTTCCCTTTTATATTAAGTTCGGTATGTCTCCAAGCTTTAACATATTCTGCATTTTTGTTTTCGCAAATCTCTATGGATTCCGTATCCTCTATGCAAACTGAACAAAAACAAGACTCATTTCTTCTATCAAATGCAAACACATTTTGATAGTGTTTTGTTTTAATTGAATGCATTTTTCGTGTCCCATGTATTGTACCGGCTTCATATGGAATTGATCTATTTACATTTTGGATTCCAACATACCAAAAAAACCTGCACAAGACAAGAACTTGTTAACTTGAAATCTCTCAAGAAAATGATTCAAGATTGAAGATAAATTTGAACACCTGAATAAAAATATCATGTGTACATGTGTAACATGTATATATAGACACACTTGCACACATACCTTGACAGATTATTTTCATGGCTTAGCGCCATTTTGCACCATTCAACAACTTGATCAATGGATTCAAATCGATCGGCATGAGGGTTCATCTGATACCTTCGAAGTGCTCGTTTTACACATGCCCCTACACCATCGTGCTCTCCTTTTCCATGACTAGTCTCAAAAAAATTCCAACAATGTGTAATGTTTGATTTTTTATGAAGACGACACAACCAATATAATGATCGTGAAGATTTGAACTGGCCCGCACACCCATATGACCATATCCAATGTTGATCGAATTTGATTTCAAGTTCTTTCAATGAATCATAAAATTTATCAAACAATGTTGTACATAATGTGTGTCATGTGCTCGATCATCATTTATATAAAAGTGATATTCTTTAATAACATGTCAATTGTCGTTGGTGCTTTCTATGTTATGAAGACCCTGTTGAGCATGTCTATATAGAACATGGACAAATATAGTGACTTGATCAAAATGATAATATTCACTTTGTATTTCTTTTTGTGCAGCGAATGTGTAATTCTCTGCAAAATCAACTACAGACAAAATTTTCCCTGGTGGAAACACTTCAAGGGGTTGTTTGAATTGTAGGTCTTGCCATCAAGCTCTATGTGAATGCTTGGTGTATTTATAAATTTCTTCCTCAAAGTTCTTCAAAAAATTTATCACACAGTGTTAAGGTCCTAACCCGCACATAGGTAGATCAATGTATTTGGATGTAATAAAGGTCAATATTAATAAGACCTTTCAATAAAATAGAATAAGGCGGATGTAAGAAGACCTAATAGAAGATTCCGCTTCTAGAAGGATCTTCCTCTATATGCTTCTCTTAATAGACATATTTAGTATAAATAAGGGTCGAGGGTATGAAAAACCCTAGCTTGGATATTATTGTAACAGAGCGCTACTCGACTGGAGGTTGCCCCCTCAAAGAGGCCTGTGAACATTGCTATCTGATTCAAAGTGCTATTTCTGTTGCTATTTTGTATATCATTTTTGTGTATTGTGAAGATTATGCTGGATATTTTACTGTTATTCTGTCATTTCTAGCATTTCATTTCTGTTCTTCATATTTTATATATCTGGTATCTTGCACACAGATTTTATCTACTTTCAAATCAATCATTTTGGAAATTATAACATTTGAAGAATGTGGAGCCGTGTTGTTGATATATTCATATCTCTTCCAATTGACTGTTATATTAGAAAATGATTGATCATTCATATCAATAGGATACTTTGAGTGAAACAAACTTATATTTACACAACGATCACATTTATTTCCACCAACACATTTTTTTGGTAAAATAATTCATCACCTTCTCTTTCACATAGAATTTCAGATATAAAAGCACGAAATGTGGAAGGAGGAGGTGAACTTGGCCATAAAGTTTTACCAAAATCAAGAAAAGTGTCGTAATATAACTCAAATTCCACATGATAACGACAACAACAAGTGTCACGAACAATGATGGGTCTAAAAAACCTTGTTTTTTGTTGCAAAAATGTATTGATGAAAATTTTAACTTCTTTGAACTTATTGAACAATTCTATTTGTGTCATTGGAAATATATGTTTTGGATGTTCTTCATATTGTTTTCATGTTATTCTTCATCACAACACATCCCTTGTATGTGTGGAAACATGAGATTCTATCAACCAACAATTACGGGACAATTCTTTAACATTTTCTGCAAGTCTATCTTTGTAGGGTTGTCTAGAAATCACTATCCAACAAGCTAGTTCATCATTTGCATCTATTTGCAATCGAAATTTTCTATGTTTGTACAATGTTTTTCTTGACATTCCCATCGTTTTTGCCATGTATCGTGTCAAACGATCTTTTATATTTCTAGATGAAACAACTGTTGTTTGTATCACTCTACGTGCAACACTGAAATATTTTTTTCGAGATTTTCCAAAAGCTTTTAATACACTAGTTATATTGTCAAAGACATTCCGTTTCACCTTTGTATCTTTTGTCGACTTTTGAATACCCAATAATGTTGTAGCTTCTTTTAAATTTCTTGACTTTATTAGACAGAGTAAAAGTTGAGCTTGTACTGTTATTGATTCATCTTTGAAAAAAGTATTATACATATTCTTAGTTCGATATCTTATATAATGCTTAGCTTCTTTCTTCCCAAATTTGTCAGTATCAACATTTTCTAATATTTCATCATCAATGTTGATAGATTCTCCTGCATATTTCAATTTAAAGTTTATATTAAAAAACAAAACACGAACATAAATTCACTAAAATATATACAAGTGTTCATATTGTATTATCTAAATTTATGTACATACCTATAGGTGATTCATCTTCTTCTTCAATTTCGGTTTCAACGTATTCATCGACGTTATGAGACAAATCTATTTATGTTTTTTGAAAAACATCAAATCGTAATTACAATCAATTATATTAAACAATATTTTAAATTTGAATTCTATACTTTTAATATAGAGAATATGTGCATGCATACCTGGTTGGACTTCTTATTGTTGAAAATCTCTATTTACATTATCATTGTTTCTTTCTTCAATATTTGTACGTTCTCGTTTATTTCTCCAATAATGTTCTTTCCTTTGATCGTTATGGCGAGTTTCATCTCGAGTGCGATCAAATTTTTTCTTGTGCAAAATTTGGTTTCCCATGAGTATAGTTATCTCTAAAAGTTATGTTCAACAAAGGCTTCACCTTGAAAAAATTCTCAACATTTATCTTTCAATATATAAATTGTTATTCTGATAAAAACATGAACAAACATCAATTACCTTGTTCAAAAAAAATGAAAAAGATGATTTGAAACTTTGTTTAGGTGCTCCAGAAAACCATGAAACAAGCAATGAATTGTGTTAAATGTGTTCGACCGAAAACATATTTATACGATTTGGCGCGAAATGAAACAAAACAACATGTCTTTTCATTTTTTTCGGCCGACTGAATTCGCTCAACCATCTTTCGACCGAAACAAGGCTTTTTCGGCTGAAAATCTTGGAAACAGTTTAATTTTGACGGATTCGGTTAGAATTTAGGTTTTCAGCCGAAAGATTATTTCGGCTGAAAACTAGAGAATGAGACTATATGCAGAAACCAGGGAATTCCCTCTAGCTTACCTGAAATTTGGAGGTTGCAGACTCCTGCAAATACTTAGAATTTGGTTTTGAAAATGACACCAACATTTGCAAAATTGAATCTACTTTCAATTCCTATAATTTGTTTTCATTTTCATTATTTTTTATCTAATTTTATTTAATTTTTAAAATAAAGCACTGCATAATAGTTTTAGCTGACATTATGATTCAGTGAAACCACATGTCCGTATATCTAAAAATACACAATGAAAAATTTAGAAAAATTTATATTCATAATACTTAAACTGTTCTTTTCAAAAGAGTATTTTTTAGATTTTACTTTTAAGTAAAAATTAAGATAGATACAAGGTGGGGGAAAACATGTGTTTAAAATCTGCAATGTTTTCAGCTTGGTCAACTTAAAAAAATTCTAGAAATTATAATATTCATTCGTTAGATTCAAAATTATAGTCCTAATAAAATAGAGTCTTTGTAGATTGTTGCAACATATTTCGTTTGTTAAAAACAAAAGTTTAATAATAGATACATTGTCGGGGGAAAACATAACTCATTATCATTCATTTCATGTTTAAGGAACATACTGTTAAACAATTGTCAAATTGACGTATCAAATCTTAATAAAACAAATTTGAAAAATAGTCATTGGAAAGCTAACAAAATTATTCACAAGTTTTGTTTTTACTGTAACGTGAAATTCTAAATAAAAAAAATACTTTTGTATGCCAAAAGTTGAAGAACTTGTGAAAATATAGTTCTTTTCTCATAAAACAAGCAAAATATACACCCATCTTCATGATTTCACCCTCAAATTGTGATTAATTTCAAGGAATATTTGTATATTTTCTCTCCTGTTCTCTTGGCATTCAAGCCTTCTGGATCTTAGTCCTCAAGATTCAAATCATTGGTATTAGAGTAGGTAACCACTCCATGGGAACCAGGGTTTGAAGCAAATTTTGGGTTCAAATATTTGCAGCAATATCCAACCTCCTTTTGGCACTCTTGGAGTCCATTTGTCAATGGGACATACACTGTAAGTATCACAGTTATTCCATAGGATTTACAAGGTTTTTCTGCCCTTGAAACTTGCTTCGCCATTGCAGGAGCATCCTTACATGGATTTACTACATCCATTGGTATGCAAGTTTTTCATAAATTTTGTAGAGTTTCCATGTTGTGCATAGAGGTTGCATGACCTATACAACAACCCATGCTGCTCTACAAATCCTTGGCATGCTTTGTGGTCCTCTGCACTCAGTGCTCTCACATTCAACATTATTTCAGATTCATAGAACCATGACATAGCTTAATAAATCTACATTTGGAATTTGGAAGCTTGGGTGACCTCATTTCATTCCTTTCTCATTTTACCCATAGTTTTATGGCTGCCATAGAAGAATAATAATCGACAGAATGTAGGGAAGTCATATTTTACAAACTGTATGTAGGTTCCATGAACTTTATAGAAAATTTTAAAGGGCGTACTATAGATAATTTTAAACGATTATCTATTGGATACAACGAGTTTTTTTACAGAATTTTATTTTGTTTCCTGGTTTATGAACATTTCAACAATGGGGAGGTTTTATAATATCAATTTCATCACACATCTAGATCTTCTACATATAGTTAGTCGACAATCAAAGGTTGACCTGGTAATTAGACTAGTCAACTGGGTCAACTAAGGTAATTGTTTGGTGTGCAAGTTAAGGTGCAAAAGTAGGAGATATGGGTATGCCCTATGAAACAAAATTTTATTTTGTATTCCCCATTCTAAGGAGGTTATTTATACTTTAGGTTATATATAGATGGTCCTATGGATCAATCTATATAACATCACAATGGAATTTTTTTGTTTTATCTACTATATGTTGAGATATGATCACTTGTGCTCCAATGTTGTAATGATATATTTAGACACCACCTCTTCTTGGAGTTTATAACTCTTAATTTCTACAATTTCCTTTTTAATCCATCAATCATTTCCCACTGCTACATATTTTCCTTGTGTTTATGTCTTGATATGCAAAATGATTTTGCGAAGGAAAAATCATTGTGCATTGTTGGATATTTTCCTCTTGTTTATATTAAATGGGAATTAATCTTGGTTAAATAGTTGTATAATATGGTAAATAAGTGGTGTTATGAGAACAATCCTTGCCTCTACTTGTAATATTAAACTTTTGAGACAAATTATTGATTTATTTTGTTCACTAGTATGGAAGATATTGATGGTTTTTGTGAATGATTATTTGGAATGTTTGATGATTATGGATAGTGTTTCAACCACATGTTTGGGATAGTCATTTTTTCATTATTTATAGATACGATACTATTTATGAGACAATTTTGAATTGAAGATGCAATGGCATTATATGGTGGTTGTGTCATGGAAATAACTAGAAGGGAACTCTTTTTCATGCTTATGAAACATTTCCTATTTGGATAAATGCTATGTGAAAGTTATACGGGGTACCCCATAATAACATAACATTATGTTTTACTTAAATACATATCCTGCAGTGAATAACATCTTCACAAGTGAAAAAAATGTCTTTCTCATGAAGTCATGATCGAGTTTATTAGATTTAAAATGCTAATGAGATTAAAAGTGAAGAGATAGTTCTATAAAGAAAACTCAATAATGTTTGAATGTTAATTAAACCACTTACAAGAACTAACAATTGGTACTATTTCTCATATTCAATATGTGATGACATGTTAATGCATTGTGAGTGTTTTTTACTTGGAAAATAATAGTCCCGTGGAGTGGAAAACTTTAAGAACTTGTGTCTTAAAAATAATGTTGAGAATGAAAACAAAGTGATTATGTTAAGTACCTAGACAAAGCCCCATGTAAATACCTAGATATTGAGTTTTTGTATTTATGTTTTTATATTATTATTGTCGTCTAGACCTTTTAATTGTAATTGTACCCTCAGACTCCTACACACACACACGCACGCACACACACACACACACACACACACACCAAAAAAATATACTTTTAGGATCATCTCATCTTTGTACATTTGTTCTATTTTAAAAAGGGGGTTTCCCCCTTGAGCTTAAATTTCATTATTCTCTCCATCAAGGCATGGAGTTACTTCTCTCTCTCCCTCTCTCTCTCTCTCTCTATGTTATTTTTGTCATTTTGTAACATCCCGCTCTTGTGCACACTGAGAAAACATATTCTTTGAGGACACTTGCTCACAAGTGATCCAGATTATTATACTATTAAGCATTTGATTTTGATTATGAGGCGTTATGGGTTGATGACATGTCGTTTTGTTGCATTAACATATACAAGTGCTATTGAATTGGTTTTACTGAGTGTGCAAAATTTTGGACCTCGAGGATGCAGAGGCATCGACGGAACCCCTTGGACTCTAGATCGAGTCGAGAAGTGAACCATTGGGGTTTGATTGTTTTATATGTGATATTAGTGCATTTGATTAGATGATATGATATGGATATATTTCTGACATGATTCATTGATGATGCAGACTGATGATAGCTTGCTGACCAGACTCACATGTGGAGTAGAGGGGTCATGCATGACTACCAGAGACGTTGAGGGAGAGGTGTGGACAACAGCCCTGCCACAACCTACTAGCACTCCCACCGTGGCTCAAAATGTAGGTTAACGACTACCTAGTTCGAGAATACCCACGATGTCATGAGGGCCGACTGCAACAGTCACTCACGATGATTCTAAGGGGCGCGCAATAAGGTAGGGGCCTTATTCCTTAGAGGCCCTTAGTCTCCCATAAGATCACCTGACAGAGTATTGATTCTAGGGGGTTTTGATGTCTACCAATTCATTCAAGAGGTGAATGGCACCCTTGGATCATGTAGTGCATATTGAAGGGCACGACATGCAAGAAAAATGGAAAGAGGCGAGTGGCACCCTTGGAGCACATAGTGCGTCCTGAAGGGCACGTCGCGAAGGAAAAACAGATGGAGGTGAGTGGCACCCTTGGAGAACCTAGTGCATCTTGAAGGGCACGTCACATTGTTAATCAATAAATGAATAAACCTAGATGGCCTTAGGTTGAATAACGTGATAAAAAAAAATTTAAAACAATTTCCCTAATAAAATGTTGCCCAGCCTCGAAAATTAAAATCTAGGTCTAGGTGAAACTTGCGGTAAAGGAAAAATATGTTTGTAAAAACAAAAACAAAAATAAATATATAACAATGATAATCATAATTAATCATGGATGAGAAGGGGGTAAGTAATTCTTTTAATTAAAAAATAAAAATAAAAATCTTTTGGGGGATAAAATTTAAAAAGGGAAAAAGGGGAAATAATGGTTTTGTCTCATAGGTTAGTTAAAAATTTATTAACTAAAAAGGAAAAAGGGCAAAAGATAATTTTCTACACCTGCCAATTTGAGTTTTAAATGAAAAGGGAAAGAGGGAAATCTAAAATAATTAGGAAACTAGGAAAAAGTGGGAAACATAAAAAGAAAGGGGAAACACAAGGAAAAAATAGAGAGCCTAACTTAGTAAGGTATCTAGCATTAAAAAACTTTCTAAATTAAACTCAACTAGTAAATTAATAAGGGCGAAAGTTATTAAAACTTGTAAGGGAATATGGGGACACCTAGGAGCGATTTTAGGATTGACTTTAGGTGGGTGAGGGAAATAAGGGTAATTAATTTATGGAGGAATGAAGGGGATGGGTGACACACGTATGGGGAGGAATTTTATGAATTAAATTATTAAACAATAAATTAAAAGGGATTTTGGGAAAGTAATGGACTTATAAAATCTATATAAGGGAGGGAGGAGGAGGGTGATGATCTCTTTTGTCATGCGTAATGTTACGCTACATAAATTTATACTTGAATGACTTAACTTGTGAGAGTTGGGATACCCAGCTCGATGAGGAGTGGTAGCTTGGCCTTGCGAGGCGCGTTGGGAGCTAGTTGATTCTCTGGTTAGTGTGTGTGGCCCCTTTGCGGTTCGGGGGGCTAAGGGGAAAGAAGAGTACCCCTAGCGTTGGTTGGGAGGTACCGGTGAAGTCTCACTGGTCGGCAAGCGGGATTTGCACGGAGCGCGCGAGACATCAACTCAGAGCGGGGGACTCGAGATACGGTACGCTTCCTTTATTTATGCATGATAGATTGTTAGTATGATTTATGCCTTTAGTTCTATATGTTTAATTGGGTAAAGAAAATGATTGTCTTAGCTTTCTAGTTGATGATTAAAATTCCCCCCATAGCCTTTGAATTGATGTTGATTGATTCCCATGGCCTTCGATCCTTGCATGCCTTGACTGTCCTATGGTTTTATATATTTGTGGTTATTTGCATTTTATATTTATGCCTTTGTCCCTAACTCATCAGTCCACGTCTGAGCAGTCGGCGAGGAGCCTGATCTGCGGTCGTCACTTCGGTGTTAATAGACCTATGGATCTAAACGCCCTGCTTTTCTATGCGTGGATGACAAACGAAGGAGGTTCTTGCCAGTTGTCTATCTCTGTTGGATGTTCCAAGTAGTGTGTTGTCTTGCACGTTGATGCGATTAATTAACCCTACAATTATTGGTTGATGGCGAAGTTTTTTTTACTCTGCGTTTTTATTACTTGATGGATTTTCACCGGTTTATTTGCCTCTGCACTCTACCTTGAAGATGATTGAGTCTGTGTTTTTCACCACTCGTCAAGACTGTGCTTTTGACTTTGCCAAAATGCATTCGTTGCTTGATTGAGTTTGTTGTTCATTTGTTTTCTTGGCGATTTTCCACTTCTTCGACTGCACTTCGTTGGATTTGGGGTGAAATTTTGCCCAACATTTTTTTTTATTCTGGTCAGTTTGTTTAGATTGCCAGGTGCTCGACAAGCTACCCGCTTTTCGTTTTAGACATACCAATGTATATTGATTAAGAATGATTTTATTTCTGTGCATTTTATAAGGTTATAAACTCAACGAATTAAATTCTTGAATGTTTTAACCTCAGTGAAATTACTTGATCTCTAACTCAGGGAAATAATAATCAACAATTTGTAAGCTTAGCGAATTTGTAACCTTGAATGGTAACTCAACAAAATTATAATCTGCAAATTGTAAACCCAACGAATTTATAACCTTGGTTGTAACCCAACAAATTTATAACTCAGTGATTTTAAATTTGCGTGGTGTAACCATGAATTGTTGTGATAACTTTACCTCTGGGATTTGTATCCATGTAATGGTTGTAATACCTTACCTCTACGTGATGTAACCAAAAATTTGTTGTGATAACCTTTACCATCTGCGATTGCAGCTTGAATTTACCTATGCATTCGACCGTGTAGAAAAACAATCCTATATTCCAGTCTGTGGTGAGTAAAGTACCACCTCTTCATTAATTGGAAATGTGATTACAGCTACTGGCAGTTACGATTTTATAGATGGAAATGAAGTTATTGTTACCTTCTCTTTTGACAACAATTATGTATAATTCCATTCCATGGTGAATAAGGTACAACAACATGTTTTAATGGCATTGCAATTGTATTTACTGGCTTTGCAATTATATGTTTTTAACCACAACGATTTTATAGTTCCATTGGGTTGTGTGTAATGTGCACAATGTTTTTTCTTTTAAGACAACCTTAGTCACCTGTGTGCCTGGAACTCGGTCCCTTGGACTACGCTGCATTCGGACTTACCTTGGGTCTTCTTGTTACCATTTTAGGAGTACATTTCATTTATTGATGGCCTACCAGGACTGCGTTGTCATTTATACATTCCTGATTTAATGGTATCTAACTCTCGCCTGTGTTTAACGCTTTTTACTTATTGACAACCCTTCTATAAATTGTTTGAATGCATTCTAATTTGGGTCATGTTTTACCTAGATGGCCCAGTGACTTGTCATCTACACGCCTTCTTTTTTTTTAATTGACAGCCCATGAATAATGTATACAGTAGTTTGCAGCATTGGTAAATTATAATTACTTCTTACAACAATTTATTAGCATTTTGACGACCTCTTCATTGAATAAACATTCTTGAATTGTTTAGATCGCCTTTAACTAACTCATACCATACTTGTCCTTTAGTTTTAACCTTGATTAAACTGACTTGTTAATGAGATGGTAAATGTAGTTTATGGTTTTAATATTGATTAAATTAGATTTGTCAATTAGATGGTAATGATGGACATTTGGTAATTAGGCTTGCTAAATTGGTTGTATTTAATGTCAATTTGATTGTAAATTAATGACTAATTTATAATTTAGACACGCGAGTTAGATTATACTTAATGTTAATTAGATGGTAATTTTGACGACTTTAGACTTGATGAACGAATGGGGTGTTGTCTAAGTCACGAAACAATTGCTTTTTTTTTTCTTTCTTTGAGTAGCGTCATCTGGAGTCCTGTCGACCGGATGCTTGGGGTGTGGGCATAGTCTTATTTTCATTTGTTTCGCATCCTAGCATGCTGGATTTTATTGAATCCTTGGTCCTGTTGGGATGTGTTGCACCAAGGTTATTGACGCGTCTATCATCTGGGGTCGGCATGATTCCTGATGAGGGGATCATGGTGCACCCTATTGGTTAGCGGTGAATGATAACTTGGCCAGAGTCGGTGCCTTCCATGTGAGTGTCGTCGAGCATTGTAAGTTTGTTTTTGGCACATGGGTTGAACACCTTAAGGCATGGGGTTTGCGCGCCTTGAGGTCTAGTATTGCTCATCATGGTCATTGTGTCAGGAGGGGGATGTTGTCCCTTAGCTTGTAGGCGTGGTCTTGTTTGCATCGGGTGGGTAGTCGTTCCTCCTTGTTGTTCTACGCATGTTTCACCCAGTTTCCCTTGTGTCAGTGTGTGGAGTCATAGTTTCTTGTTGCCTGGACTGCATGCTCGTGTTCGACGTCAGTGATGTGGTTAAACTATTGTTGTCGTCACCTTCTTTCCCTTTAAAAAATAAAAAATAAAAAATAAATTTTTTTTTTTCACTTATGATTCGCTCGTAGTCGTAATGAAGGGGATGTCACATGTGGTATCAGAGTGGGTTCAACCCACGACTTGGGATCACTACGACTTTCGTTGATATGATTTGATTATAATGTTTCTAATTGAGTTGACTTGTATTCGTGCAGGTAATCACGATTAGAGGACGTTGTGGAGGCATATGATGGGGTGCTAGGGGAGGAGGCACGACACCTCCAGTAGCATCCACACCTGAGGGGTATAACCCCCAGGGAGACGAATAGGTTGTCGGGCAGGAGTAGATAGCGGTGGGTGATGTGGTTGGAATGATAAGGTCTTTTTAGCGGATGTCTGAGGCACTGATCAGTCGTTTAGACAGAGATGAGGCCAGGGCACTAGCACCCCCTGAGGGTCCACCGTGCGCTCCGATTGGTACTGGTAGCATTCACTGTGAACTCAAGAAGGTTAAATTTCCTGAGTTCTTTGGTGCTCTGGATGGCGTAGCTGCCGAGGCATGGTTGGAGAATATGGCGATGTGATTTTCACTTCGTGACTATACCTCCAACATGAAGGTCTGTATGGCTATCTTTCAAATGAAGGGGAGCACTCTTCTATGGTGGAAGACACTCCTACCACAGCTGAACATGGCCGCTGAAGTCATGTCATGGGAACTGTTCGAGGAACAGTTCCGAGAGAGGTACCTATCAAAGGAATTCATTGAGTGTCAGCTGAACGAGTTCAACGCCTTACGACAGGGCGACTATATGGTGCCTGAGTACAAGGCCCGTTTTATGGAGCTGCTCTAGTATGCTCCGCATATTAATACTGAGAAACTTAAGGTCAACAAGTTCGTGTTCGGCCTTAATGGAAGCATATGTGCAAAGGTTAGGATTATAATGCCTCAAACCTTGCATGATGTCATCCATAATGACCTCATAGCATAGGAGGAGCTTATTAGTGAGGGTCAAAGAATGACTCTAGCGAGACTAGTAGGGCAGGTGTCATATGGTGCACAACAACATCAGACACGAGCCAGACATACACTAGGATATCATGGCTTCTAGAGGGGATCCACTTTCACTACACCTCGACGACCGACGCCTCAGTAGTGGAAACCTTATCGAGAACAAGAGCATCAACAACAATGTCGATAGTAGCAACAATAGTTTAGGCTTGTTCAATAGAACAGACTAGGATTCTAGGTTGGGGGGCCATCATCTTCTACTTTGGGTACCAAGAGTACTGGACCGAAGAAGGGGTGTTGGACGTGTGGGGAGCCACACTACAAACGCGACTGCCCTGTGGAGAGGACTAGAGCATCTGGATCATCCGGACCCACTACCATGGGAGATATGGGCAAGGCCCATCGGATTCATGCAGTGGTGAATAACCTCCAGGCAGAGCACCAATCGATTGTGCTCGAGACGTCAGGTACCGTCGCTGACCAGACCCTTAGTATTTTGATAGATCCTGGTGCTATCGAGAGTTTCATTTCTGGTGCAGCACGAAAAAGGATTAAGGTAAAGGCAGTCGAATAGGATGAGTTTAGCTTCGTATATATGGTTTCTGGAGCCAAAAAGAAGGTTAGAGGAATGGTTATGGGCTATACTCTTAACCTGGGAGATTTTGTCACCAGGGCCAACCTGTAAATCACGACCTTAGGATCTTATGACATCGTGATCTGTATGGACTGGTTGGAATCGCATGAGGCAATACTCAACTGTAAGATGAAACAATTGAGCTTGGTCGATGATGAGGGGAAAAGACACATGATTTTAGGCCGGAATGAGGGAGTTTCCCTGAGGTTCATCTCTTCCTTCCAGCTACAAAAGAGCATGCGCAAGGGGTGCAAGATTTATATGATCCTTGCATTAAATGAGAAGGGAGTAGTGGAAGGTCTATAACACCTTCCGGTGGTGAGAGAGTTTGCAGACATCTTTCCGGAGGAGTTAACTGGGATGCTGTCGGAGAGGGAATTGGAGTTTACTTTAGACAAAAAACCGGGGACTGAACCGATAACTAGAATGCCTTATTGGATGTCGACCCTAGAGTTACAAGAGTTGAGAATGTAATTGAAAGAATTGTTGGACTTGGGACTGATATGTCCAAGTGTGTCACCATGGGGTGCGCCTGTTATTTTCATATGAAAGAAGGATGGGTCGTGGAGGCTCTGCATTGACTACCGTCAATTGAACAAGGCAACAATCAAGAATCAATATCCGTTGTCGAGGATTGATGATTTGTTCGATCAAATGAAGGGTGCGATGGTGTTCTCAAAAATTGATTTGTGATCAGGGTATCACCAGTTACGGATCAAGGAGGATGACGTCCCTAAGACCACATTTAAGATGAGGTTTGGACATTATGAGTTTATAGTTTTACCGTTTGGACTGACAAACACCCCAGGGGTATTTATGAGTTTGATGAACGAGGTGTTCTGTAAGTACTTGGACAAGTTCATCCAAGTATTCATTGACGATATTTTGATTTACTCTCGGATGATGGAGGAGAATGATGAGCACTTGCGCTTGGTACTACAGTGTCTGCGAGAGCACAAATTGTATGGGAAGTTATCCAAATGCTCATTTTATCAATCAAAGATTCACTACTTAGGGCATGTCATCTTTGGCGAAGGTATTGTCGTGGATCCAACAAAGGTCGAGGCTGTTATGGAATGTCCTGCACCGATGAATGTCCCGAAAGTATGTAGCTTCATGGGTTTAGTAGGATACTATCGATGGTTCATTGAGGGATTTTCGAAGATAGCAAATCCGATCACAAAATTGTAGAAAAAGAACAAGAAGTTTGTTTGGACTGAGAAATGCGCAGAAGCATTTCGGAGGCTCAAGGAGATGTTGAAAAAAACACCAATACTAAAGGTCCCTGACATGGATGCAGACTTCTTGGTATGCATTGATGCATCCAAGGAAGGCTTAGGCGGAGTGTTGATGCAAGACAGTTGAGTGATCGCTTACATCTCGAGGAAACTGAGAAGGCATGAGGAGAACTACGCGACCCATGATTTGGGGTTGTTAGCCATCGTATATGCCTTGAAGGTTTGGAGACACTACCTTGTTGGAAGAAAATTTGAACTAAAGACGGACCACTGTGGACTACAACACATCTTTACGCAAAGCGACCTAAATGCATGACAACGACATTGGTCAGAATGGATTAGCGAGTACGACTTCGAGATTACTTACATAAAAGGAATAATGAACCGAGTGGCAGATGCATTGAGTCAGAGACCACGCATCTTTTCGGTGTTGCCTCTTCAGACGAATCTATGTGAAAAGATTCTAACTTTACAACGTGACGATGACTGGTATAAATAGGTCGAGGGTTTTATCGGACAAAACACAATGATGGTACCAAGATTTGAAGGATTTACATTCGACGACGATGGATTATTGAAGTTTAAAAATCAGATTTACGTACCACTAAACGACGAGTTGAGGAGATTGATCCTAAGCGAGGCTCATAGAGCAGTATACAGGGCCCACCCAGGAGTCACAAAGATGAGGGCGGACCTTAAACCCTTATTCTTCTGGAAGGGAATGAAGGAAGACATAGTCAAATATGTGGCTAGATGTCTAGAATGTCAGTAGGTAAAGGCTGAACATAGACACTAGTAGGATTACTACAGCCGTACGCTATTGCGGAATCGAAATGGGAGATTATTTCAATGGATTTTATTGTTGGATTGCCACTGACGGCAAGGAGACACGACTTGATTTTCGTAGTAGTAGACACTCTAATGAAGAGTTCTCACTTTATTCCTGTGCACATGACATATCAGGCATCTGACATAGCTAGAGTTTTCATCAGTGATAATGTGAGGTTGCATGGCGTTCCTAAGAGGATTATATCCGATTGAGGATCGGTGTTTACTGGATGATTTTGGACGAGTTTCCAAGAGGCCTTGGGAACCCAACTTAACTTCAGTACTGCGTATCACTCGAAGACTGATGGGTAGACCAAATGAATGAACCAAACCTTGGAGGACATGTTGCACATGTATGTGATGGACCAACAAAAGCGTTGGGAAGAATTCTTGCCACTGGTGGAATTCGCCTATAACAACAGTTACCAAAGCACCATTAAGATGGCGCCTTTCGAGTTTCTTTACAAGCGACCATTCCGTATGCCTTTGAGTTGGGATCAGCTTGAGGATAGGGTCTTAGTGGGACCAGAAGCGATCCAAGAAATGGAAGATCAAATGAAAACAATAAGACAAAGGATTAAAGAAGCGGAGGAGCGGCAGAAGAGTTATGCTGATGCACACCGTGTCGACTATAGTTATGAGGTTGGCGATCGAGTGTTCTTGTAGGTAAAACCGCATAAGAGTTCGATCAAGTTTGGAAAGGGAGCTAAACTCTCTCCTAAGTTCATGGTACCTTTTGAGATCGTGGAAAGAAAAGGGCATGTGGCCTATCGACTATCTTTCCTGATTCTTTGAGGCGTATGAATGATGTTTTTCACGTATCTGTTTTGAGACATTATATTAGTGATCCTACACTTGTTATTGACATGCATTCCTTGCAGGTATCAGATGAGGGGGCGCTTACAGCTGAGCTGATCCACATCTTGGATCATCGCGTTTGACAGCTACAACGTCGAATAGTAGATCAGGTCAAGGTCCAGTGGGACCACTATAGTCCGCACTCGGTGACCTAGGAGGACGCATATGATATGCGCCAACAGTTTGCATTTTTGTTTAATAGATAGAATTATGATACTGTGATAATCATTATTTTGGCACTTACACTGTGAAACTTTGGGACGGAGTTTAGACAAAGAGGGGGTCTATGTAACATCCCTCTCTTGCGCACACTGAGCAAAATTATTCTTTGAGGACACTTGCTCACAAGTGATCTAGATTATTATACTATTAAGCATTTGATTTTGATTATGAAGAGTTATGGGTTGATGACATGTTGTTTTGCTGCATTAACATAGACAAATGCTATTGACTCGGTTTTACTAAGTGTGCAGGATTTTGGACCTCGAGGATGCAGAGGAATCGAAGGAACCCCTTGGACTCTGGATCGAGTCGGGGAGTGAACCATTAGGGTTTGATTGTTTTATATGTGATATTAGTGCATTTTATTAGATGATATGATATGGATATATGTCTGACATGATTCGTTGATGATGTAGACTGACGATAGCTTGCTGACCAGACTCACATGTGGAGTAGAGGGGTCATGCATGACTACCAGAGACGCTGAGGGAGAGGTGTGGACAATAGCCCTGCCACAACCTACTAGCACTCCCACCATGGCTCGAACTGTAGGTTAATGAATACCTAGTTCGAGAAGACCCACAATGCTATGAGGGATGACTGTGACAGTCACTCATGATGATTCTAAGAGGTGCACAATAAGGCATGGAACTTATTCCTTAGAGGCCCTTAGTCTCCCACAAGATCACTTGGCAGAGTATTGACTCTAGGGTTTTTTGATGTCTACCAAGTCAGTCAAGAGGCGAGTGGCACCCTTGGAGCACGTAGTGCGTCTTGAAGGGCACGTCGTGCAAGAAAAATGGAAAGAGGCGAGTGGCACCCTTGGAGCACATAGTGCGTCCTGAAGGGCATGTCACACATGGAAAACAAATGGAGGTGAGTGGCACCCTTGGAGCACCTAGTGTGTCCTGAAGAGAATGTCGTGTTGTTAATTAATAAATGAATAAACCTAGATGGCCTTAGGATGAATAACGTGATAAAAAATAATTAAAACAATTTCCCTAATAAAATGTCGCCCAACCTCGAAAATTAAAATCTAGGCCTAGGTGAAACTTGCGGTAAAAGAAAAATATGTTTGTAAAAATAAAAATAAAAATAAATATATAACAATGATAATAATCATTAATCATGGACGAGAAGGGGGTAAGTAATTCTTTTAATTTAAAAAAATATAAAAAAAAATCTTTTTGGGGATAAAATTTAAAGAGGCAAAAAGGGGAAATAATGGTTTTGTCTCATAGGTTAATTAAAAATTTATTAACTAAAAAGGAAAAAGATAAAAAGTTAATTTTCTACACCTGCCAATTTGAGTTTTAAATGAAAAGGGAAAGCGGGAAATCTAAAATAATTAGGAAACTAGGAAAAAGCGGGAAACATAAAAAGAAAGGGGAAACACAAGGAAAAAGTAGAGAGTCTAACTTAGTAAGGTATCTAGCATTAAAGAACTTTCTAAATTAAACTCAATGAGTAAATTAATAAGGGGGAAAGTCATTAAAACTTGTAAGGGAATATGGGGACACCTAGGAGTGATTCTAGGATTGAATTTAGGTGGGTGAGGGAAATAAGGGTAATTAATTAATTAATGAAATTAATTTATGGAGGAATGAAGGGGATGGGTGACACCTGTACGGGGTGGATTTTTATGAATTAAATTATTAAACAATAAATTAAAAGATATTTTGGGAAAGTAATGGACTTAGAAAATCTATATAAAGGAGGGAGGAGGAGGGTGATGATCTCTTCTGTCATGTGTAACATTACGCTGCAAAAGTTTATACTTGACTGACTTAGCTTGTGGGAGTTGGGATACCCAGCTCGGTGAGGAGTGGTAGCTCGGCCTTGCAAGGCGAGATGGGAGCTAGCTGATTCTCTGGTTAGTGTGTGTGCCCCATTTGTGGGTCGAGGGTCTAAGGGGGAAGAAGAGTACCCCTAGCGTTGGCTAGGAGGTACTAGTGAAGTCTCACCAGTCAGAAAGCGGGATTTGCATGGAGCGCATGGGACATCAACTAAGAGAGAGCAACTTGGGATACGATACGCTTCCTTTATTTCGGCATGGTAGATTATTAGTATGATTTATGCCTTTAGTTCTGTATGTTTAATTGGGTAAAGAAAATGATTGTCTTAGAATTCTAGTTGATGACTGAAATTTCCCTCATATCCTTTGGCTCGATGTTGATTGATTCCCATGGCCTTCAATCCTTGCATGCCTTGACCGTCCTATGGTTTTATAGATTTGTGGTTATTTGCGTTTATATTTATGCATTCTTCTCTAACTCATCAGTCCATGCCTGAGCAATCGGCCATGAGCCTAATCTACGGTCTTCACTTCAGTGTTAATAGACCTATGGATCTAAACACCCTGCTTTTATGTGTGTGGATGATGAGCGAAGGAGGTTCTTGCTAGTCGTCTAGCCCTGTTGGATGTTCCAGGTAGTGTGTTGTCTTCCACCTTAATACAATTAATTAACCATGGAATTATTGGTTGATGGAAAAGTTTTTTTTACTCTGCGTTTTTATTTCTTGTTGGATTTTCACTGGTTTTATTTGACTCTGCAGTCTACCTTGAAGACGATTGAGTCTGCGTTTTTCACCACTAGTCAAGGCCGTGCTTTTTCCTTTTCTAGACTGCATTCATTGCGTGATTGAGATTGTTTTTCAATTTTTTGCGTGGCGATTTGCCACTTCTTCGGTTGCACTTCGTTGGATTTGGGGCGAAATTTTTCCCAACGATTTTTTTTTATTCCGGTCAGCGTGTTTAGATTGCCAGGTGCTCGACAAGATACTCACTTTTGATTTTAGACATACCAATGTATACTGATTAAGACAAATTTTATTTATGTGCGTTTTATAAGGTTATAAACTTAGCGAATTAAATTCTTGAATGTTTTAACCTCAGTGAAATTACTTGATCTGCAACTTAGCGAAATAATAATCGACAATTTGTAAGATTAGCAAATTTGTAACCTTGAATGGTAACTCAACAAAATTATAATCTACAAATTGTAAACCCAACGAGTTTATAACATTGGTTGTAACCCAACGAATTTATAACTCAGTGATTTTAAATTTGCGTGGTGTAACCATGAATTGCTGTGATAACTTTACCTCTGCGATTTGTATCCATGTAATGGTTGTAATACCTTACCTCTGCATGATGTAACCACAAATTTTATGTGATAACCTTTACCATCTGCGATTGCAACCTTGAATTTACCTGTACATTCGACCATGTAGAACATCGATCCTATATTCCAGTCTATGGTGAGTAATGTACCATGTCTTCATTAATTGGCAATGCAATTACAACTACTGGCAATTACGATTTTATAGATGGCAATGTAGTTATTGTTACCTTCTTTTTTGACAACGATTATGTATAATTCCATTCTGTGGTAAATAAGGTACAACGACCTGCTTTAATGGCATTGCAATTGTATTTATTGGCTTTTGCGATTATATGTTTTTAACCACAACGATTTTATAGTTCCATTGGGTTGTGTGTAATGTGAATGATTTTTTTTTCTTTTATGACAGCCTTAGTTGCTTGTGTGCTTGGCACTTGGTCCCTTGGATTGCGCTGTGTTTAGACTTACCTTGGGTCTGCTTGTTACCATTTTAGAAGTACATTTCATTTATTGATGGCCTACCAGGACAACATTGTCATTTATACATTCCTGCATTAATGGTATTTAACTCTCGCCTGTGTTTAACGCTTGTTACTTATTGACAACCCTTCTATAAATTGTTTGAATGCATTCTAATTCGGGTCGTGTTTTACCTAGATGGCCCGGTGACTTGTCATATACACGCCTTCTTTTTTTTTTAATTGACAGCCCATGAATAATGTATACAGTATTTTGCAGCATTGGTAAATTATAATTACTTCTTACAACAATTTATTAGCATTTTGATGACCTCTTCATTGAATAGACAACCTTGAATTGTTTAGATCGCCTTTAACTAACTCAGACTAGACTTTTCCTTTAGTTTTAACCTTGATTAAACTGACTTGTTAATTAGATGGTAAATGTAGTTTATGGTTTTAATATTGATTAAATTAGATTTGTCAATTAGATGGTAATGATGGACATTTGGTAATTAGACTTGCTAAATTGGTTGTATTTAATGTCAATTTGATTGTAAATTAATGACTAATTTATCATTTAGACATGTGAGTTAGATTATACTTAATGTTAATTAGATGGTAATTTTGACGAGTTTAGAGTTGATGAACGAATGGGGTGTTGGCTAAGTCACGTAACAGTTGTGTTTTTTTTTCTTTCTTTGAGTAGCATCGTCTGGAGTCCTTTCGACCGGATTCTTGGGGTGTGGGCGTAGTCTTTTTGTCATTTGTTTCGCATCCTAGTGCGCTAGATTTTGTTGAATCCTTGGTCCCGTTAGGATGTGTTGCACCAAGGTTATTGGAATGTCTATCATCTGGGGTTGGCATGATTCCTGATGAGGGGATCATGGCACGCCCTATTGGTTAGCAATGAATGATAACTTGGATGGATTCAGTGCCTTTTGTGTGAGTGTTGTCGAGCGTTGTAAGTTTGTTTTTGGCGCATGGGTTGAATGCCTTCAGGTGTGGGGTTCACGCGCCTTGAGGTCTAGTCTTTCTCGCCAAGGCCATTGTGTTGGGAGGGGGATGTTGTCCGTTAGCTTGTAGGCATAGTCTTGTTTGCGTCGGGCGAGTAGTCGTTCCTCCTCGTTGTTCTACGCATGTTTCAAACAATTTCCCTTGTGTCAGTGCGTGGAGTTGCCTGGACTACGTGCTTGCGTTCAATGTCAGTGATGTGGTTAAAATGTTGTCGTCATCGCCTTTTTGCCCTTTAAAAAAAATAAAAAAAAATAAAAATAAGTTTTGCACTTTTGCTTCACTCGTAGTCGTAACGAAGGGGATGTCACACATTTAGTGCATAACATATGGTATCAGAGAATATGATCCTAGGGTTCTCTCCTTCCATCAAGACATCTTGTAATTTTCGATATAAATTGTTTTATGGGATGCTTAAGAAATTGAATTTTTTTAGGATTCTAAGTAGACATATCAAGGTACATGTGGTAAAAATTTTAGGTATTGGTTCATTATACTTTATGAGATATATCCTATGGAAATTAGGGTTTATGACTAGTACTAAAATCAGTTTTAAATGATTCGTCTTGGAATTTTCACTATACATGTTTTTAGGAAAGGTTTCAAACTCTGAAATTTTCAGGATATTGAGGTGACATAGTAAATTACCAGTGGTAAAAGTTTTAGGCTTTTTTGTTTTAAAATTCTGAGATATAGGTTGTGGAAATTAGGGTTACTTGACTAGTCCTAGAATTAGTCTCAAATTGGTGTTCTTGGTAGAAGTGACAGATATAAATCTTAGTAATTCCAAATTATGTTCCATTAGTTCCTTTGGAAATAGGATAGACCATAATATTCTAGCTAAAAATTTTAAAATTAGATTTGAAATATTGGACACGTGATATTCTATACAAGTTCACTTTCCAGAAAGTGATACAAATCAACAAGTTATGGGAAGGTTACCATAACTTTCAATTGACACATCAAATTTTGGTCAGACCTATGGAATTGTAGAGAGGACATATCATAGTACTACAGGAATAAATTTTGGACTCAAAATGACCAAAGTTTCAAATATACATCAGGACAAAGGTCGACCAACAAGATAGTCTTAGAATTAGGGTTTTAAAGGTACACAACTTAAAATTGGCTTAAATTTTGATTGAAATATCTATTTTTGGTGATTCAAAATTTGAGATAAAGAGAAAAAATATGAGAATTATTATGTTTGTCCCACATGAAAAAGGGTGATATAAAAATTACTTCTCCCATTAAACATTTAGAAATATCAACCATGAAGCACGAAGAGAATGAAGAGATACAAAACCAACTATCCACTTTGGAGAATCAAATTAATGAATTGAATGATAGTTCATTGAAGTTTTTAGATTTTATAAATGTAAAAATAGAAATGGAATGAACATGGAAGGATTGAAAAATTCTATGTCAACTGAAAGAAGAAGTCGAGTTATATATGAGAATATATATATTAATATTTTTAATTTATTATTCGATGATTATTAGGCTTACAACCACATGTATAGATACACACAAATGAATACAAGTCCATATATTCATGTCTTTAGACAATGGATGCAACTTACATTATTGGTATAATTAATAATTAATGGACTTTGTAATACACAATAAGGTATATTACGAGTCATCCCTCACCAAACATCTTCATCCTCGAGGCATGGGTAAATATTAATGCTTGGATCAAAACTCCTCATTTTCCCATGTATATTCATCTTTTGGTAATTTTTTCCATTTGATCAGATACTCATTAACTGTTTTAGAATGTAGGAATTTTTTTCTTACTTCTAAGATACCTTCATGAAGTAAAATTAACTTTCCTTATTCATTTAAAAGAGGAAATTCTATCTCTATATGGATGGTAGGACCCAAGACTTTCTTCAAACAAGAAACATGAAAAACATCATGCAACTTCCATTTATTTGGAATATCAAGGGCATAAGTAACTCGATTGATTCTCTTTCGAATTTGATAGGGTCCATGAAACTTAGGATTCAATTTGTGTTTCTTGTAACTTTTAAGAGATATCTATTTGTAAGGTTGTAGTCAAATGAACTCCCAATCTCCTGTCATAAATTCTCAGTCAGTTCTTGTTTTGTCAACTTGTTGTTTGATTTGGTTCCTTGCTTGTTCGAGATGAGATTTAAGAGTGCGTAAAATTTCATCTGATGTAGCTATATAGTATTTCATGGAAGGAACTTTGGGAATTGATAACATATTCCTTAACTGAAGTAGGCGGATAAACATACAATGCTTCAAATGGGGAAATTTTGTAACATCCCACTCTTGCACGCACTGAGCGGACTTATTCTTTGAGGACACTTGCATGCAAGTCATCTGGGTCATTATAATATTGGTTGTTTTGATTATGATTAGAGATATTGTGGATTTTATGATATGTTATTTTTGTTGTATTTACATCGACAGGTGCTATTGACTGGGTTCTTCGGAGTGTGTAGGACTCTGGACGTTAGAGGATGCCGAGGCATTGATGAAACCCCTTAGACTCTGAATCGAGTCAGGGAGTGGAATGTTAGGGTTTAAATGTTGTTTATGTGACATATGTACATATGATTAGATATTATGATGTTGATTGTTATCGTTGACATGTTTCGTTGATGGATGCAGGATGACAATAGCTTGCTGACCAGACTCAAATTTGGAGTAAAGGGGTCACACATGACAACCAGAGACATTGAGGGAGAGGTGTGGTAGCAGCCCTACCACAACCTACTAGCACTCCCATCATGGCTCGAACTGTAGGTTAACAAGAAGACCCACGATGTCGTGAGGGCAGACTGTGACAGTCACTCATGATGATTCTAAGGGGCATGAAATAAGGAAGGGTCATTATTCCTTAGAGGCCCTTGGTCTCCCACAAGATCACTTGACGGAGTATTGATTCCAGGGGTTTGACGTCTACCAAATTCAGTCAATAGGCGAGTGGCACCCTTGGAGCACGTAGTGTGTCTTGAAGGGCGCATCGCACAAATATAAAAGAAAGAGGCGAGTGGCACCCTTGGAGCACATAGTACGTCTTGAAGGGCACGCCACGGTTTTAACTATGGTAAGTTAATAAACCTAGTGCCTAGAAAACTATGCCTCCTTAGGACCTAGTCGGCTTTAAAATAGATGATGGTTTGAGTAAAGTTTAATAACTAAAAGTTTCCTTTAAAATTGTCACCCAACCTAGTGAAATTAAAACCTAGGTCTAAGTAGAACACGTGAACAAATAAAAATCTAATAGACATGTAACAAGAAGGGGGGTAAGAAATTCAAACTTTAATTATTAAAGTAAAAATTATAATGGAGGATTAAATTTATTAAAAGGGTAAATGGTTTTTTTGTCTACACTTGTTAATTCTGATTTTTAGTTAAAAAGAAAAAAGGGGGAAGCTTAAAGAAAAGGGGAAACTTAAAGAAAAGGGATATTTAAAGAAAAAGGGAAACTTAAAGAAAAGGGGAATATCTAACTTAGTAAGGAATCTAGCCTTTGGAACTTTCTATTTATGAACTCAACTAGGATTTAAGTAAGGCGTAATTCATTTAAGAATTGTAAGGGAATAATGGGACACAAAGGAGCGTTTTTAGGAACGCTTTTAGGTTGGTGAGGAAAATAGGTAAATTTAATTAATTAATAAATTGATTTTCTAGTGCAACTAGGGGATCGAGCAACATGTGTATGGAGGAGGTTTTTCCTAATTAAATAAATGAAAAAGGAATCTAATGAGGTTTTTGGAAACTAATCACTTGAAAACTCTATAAATATGATGGTGGAGGATGATTATGGGTGATGTCTAGTTTGCGTAAGGTTACGCTGCCAAAACTTCATCTTGATTGAATTTCTCTTGTGGGAGTTGGGATTCCCATCTTAGATAACGAGTGGTAGCTCGACCTTGCGAGGCGAGCTGGGAGCTAGCATTCTCTGGTATTGTGTGTGTGGCCCCTTTGTGGCTCGGGGGGCTCAGGGGGAAGAAGAGTACCCCTAGCGTTGGCTGGGAGGTATCGATGAGGTCTCATCGGTCGACAAGATGGAGTTGGACAGAGTGCGAGCGCAGGACCGTCACTTCCAGTTCTCCGCCATTGGCTACAGTATGCTTGTGTAAATTTTGTATTAAAAAGGTAGTTAGTTTTATGTATAGGAATAACCTCCATGGAAATGTACGCGTTTGTAAGTTTCATTTACAAGATTAGTTTAATTTACAAGATTAGTTTAATTTCTGTATATGAATATCGATAATGGTGAATGTTGAAGATAAATTTTGGACCGCATTTGTGAAATGCATTTCAGATGGAAGAACCTTCTCATCGTCGTTTCCACGGCCTTTAACGTCAGTATGGATAGGTTGTTTATTGATTTTGATTGGTATAAGATGTGTTTTGTTTAATGGCATTCTTCATGTTTCGCTCAGAGGAGTTTATGTTGCATAAAATTGATTTCTGGTAGCGCTGCAAGAAATGTCTAAATGAATAATTTATTACTGTGTTTTTTTCTTCCTATGGAGTGGCATTGACAATGTCTATTTGGATATTATTTTACTTGTTTTATTCTTCCTGCGGCGCAACTATGAAAATTTATAAGTTGAAGATTAACTTACTGTATTTATTTTCCCTGTAGCACTGTAATACAAGTGTCCTTGATTATTATTTCCTATGATATTTTTCCCAGTATTCGATGCCCATTATTCAACATTTCTTACCTGTCATTATCGTTATCTTATCTTCACTTGAAATGGAATGCTATCGAGAGCGAGATTATATGGTGCATCCACGACTTATCAAGTACTCTAGTGCATACATATTTGTTTAAACACCAATCCGGGAACAAATCGATCGACATGGAAAACAACCCCAAATGAGCACCACTTCGACGCCCCATCTTTGAAAGAACCTGCACCATACAAAATATTTCTTTCTCTAATGGACACGATGATTAAAAAAAACAACAACAAAAGATTACTCTGATCTTTTCCAAATTAACCATTGCCAACATACAAATATCAGTCTTCCTCCTCTTCTTCCTCTTCCATATGTGTGGTTCTTCGATAGGTGTCAGGTTTGGGAAATGAAAATTTTGGTATGACCCAGTGGGATGAATGGCTATTTGAGTAGTTGTGCATGGCGTAGTAAAGGCGAGTTGGCTCTTTTTATCATGGGGTGGTAAGGATATTGTCTGGTGGAACTGGGGTACGTTGTGGTAATTCTCTTGGATATCTCTATCTATTTATATAGACTTAATTCCCTTTTTGTTACGGTCTGAATCCGTGCTATAGCCTATGTTTTGTCTCTAGGTGTTGTTATTATTATTTAGTGTCCCGAATGAAAAATCCATGTCACTATTATGTTTCTTATCTGTTGTTCGGTTTTAAAAATGGCATCCAACTATCTTACTGCTCACCGCCTCTTTATAGTTGCGTGTATACTCGGGGTGTCGGACCTGTCTTCAACAAAACACCCATGAGATGACTCATGTAGCAGCTGAATCGTGGTTGAACCCCACACCATTCTAGCTTCCATGATTTTGTGTGTCTATATCGTTTAATTACGCAGAGAATCCCAAGTGTATTTAATTACCGAGATTGTGTTATCCTCTGAAGAGACTACACAATGATTTAATTATTACTACACATCGTTTTTATTTTCTATCTGTATTTCTATTATAAATTACAGAGAGATAATTATTATATCAACAATCTCACATTATTTTTAAGATTATGGGAGTGAGGTTTCCCTTGTTTTTATGCTATGTGAATTCTAAGTAACTGCAGTAGAAGTTTCTTTCATTGGTGAACTTCCATTCACTGTTAGTTGGCCATTTAAATAATCCCAATCCACATTTTATTTTTATTTTTCCTTGTTGTGAATCTCAACTTATGGATAGTTGGTAAACGTATTTATTCCATTTCTGAAAATCCTTGATGATTGTGCCTAGCTCGTTAATATCCCTTAATAATTACAAGAGATTGTTTTTAATGCATAGTGAATTAAATGACTACGTCAAGATTTAATGAGAACACATATTTTAAAGGCTTAGTGGTTAGTGCTGGCAGTAATATGTAATTTAGTTAAATGTTTAGTTAATTCAAAAATTAAGTTAAATTGCAGTAGTTAGAGCTGACAACGATGTTGTATTTGGTTAATTCGTAATTGTTTATGGTCGATTTTTTTAGAAAAAACTCCATAATGGAAGTATAATTTATATTGCTCTTAATAATGATGGGTGAATTCATAGTAGCGCCATGTAATGGAAGTGACCCTTATAATTGTTATATTTTAAAGAGAAGCATGGTTCTAATGTATATTTTTGGGAAAGGCATTATTACATCTTATAATTTAATAAAACCTTGTTATATTTTACATTTCGGGAAAAGCATTGTTGTATTTTAAGTTAAGATTTGCATTGTCATAACTGGCACTAAGGATGTTAAGCACGGTTAAGCCTTGTCATATTTTAAAAAGGGTAGGTAAGTGTTATTATATACTTTTAACAACCGGTTGAGGTTGGATATATTGTGCTTGAAATGGTCTTAAGGTGGTAACATGTTAATGAGATTCATATAGATTGTTGCATAATTCTAACCCTGTATTGAATATAGTACCTTGCGCCTTGTTTAGCTCGATTGAGAGATGAGTGCATATGATAACCTCGCTTGGGACATGTGCTTCCCGATGATGATGATGTGATGATTGATTTCATGTTTTGTAAATTTTGTCGTAATGCTTGAATGTGATTTTGTTCCTCGCTCGCCATGAAGGTTCTAGTTAACTATGTTGCTTGATGTTGGTTATGTTGGGATTGATTGATGTTGCCCTTTTCTTAGTATGCATGGTCTTGCTTGTGTTGGGAGGGATGTAGACACCTCCTTGTTCCTCAGAACAGTCGCCAACCTTGAGACCTTAAATGGTCAAAATCGATGGGAACCTAGGCTTGATCATTGCTTATGTGTCTTGGAGGTCCTAACCTTGAAGGGTAGGATGGGTGGGTAGTCGTTTTATTTTTTATTTTGTCTAAATTAATTTTTATATGTTGCATCCATTTGCATGAGGTGCTAGTATGATGGGTCATTAAGTTGTCTATTTCTTGACTTGCGTGCATTGTGTTCATCGTCGAGTTGCATTGATTGACTATTTTCGTTGTTACTTCCTTCTTTAAAAAAACAAATTGTACTTGTTATGAATGTTGGATAACTGAGAGGGGGGGGTGAATCAGTTGTCACCGTGCTTAAACAATTATGATTATTTTAAACTCTTTACAGAGCACTCAATGACAATCACAATAATGCAGGGAGATAAGCAATAGACCATTCGACATCACTCACACATATGAAATATGCAGAGACAGATATTTCTCGCGGAAACCCATAAAGGGTAAAAACCTCTTCTTCTTGGTATGATAAGTAATCTTTACATTCTGTACATTATCATACTTATGAGCTCCAAATCATTGTGAGGCTACAACCTCTGTTTTGCAAGCCGCAACTTGCTGAGAGCACCAACTCTCTGTTTTCTCTAGCACCTACTAGAAGGAAGCACCAACTCCCTAGTTTCTCTAGCACCCACTAGAAGGAAGAAACAACTCCCTAAGTGTTCCAGCACCATCTGGATGGAAGCACCTACTTCCACTTATACAAGCACCAACTTGTTTGAGAGCACCAACTCTCTAGTTTCTCTAGCATCCACTAGAAAAAAGCACCAACTCCCTGAGTGTTCCAGCACCGACTGGATGGAAGCACCAACTTCCAGTCACACAGGCACCAACCTGTATAATAGAGAACAATAGTTCTCCCTTGCACTACCCTGCCACCCTATCTTTTCTGGCTGCAACCAGATGGAAGCTACAACTCCCTGTGTTCAAGCACCCACTTGAACCTCTAAGGACAACAATCCTCCCTAACACCTCCCTACCACCCTGATTATAAATATTTTCTACTGAAACTTATTACAGTGATTCAATAGTTGTCATTGGCTTACCAGGCTTATCACTGTTCTGCTATGCTGCTTTGCTCTCCTGTATCAGTGTCTCTCTGTCTGCATCTTCTTGTGCTTTCTGATCTTCTGTTTTTATCTACAAGTGCACCTCAGCCTTCTTTTACTGTCTCAATTATGCATCTCTATTTTTTGCTTCTGCTGTTCTTTATGCTCTGCATATTATTTTGATTCTATGAATTACGCCTCTTCTATGTATTTCAACTCCTACCCACAACATGCTATTTCCTCATGTGTAATTCCTCTCCACAATAGCCTCCATCTCTTCTCTATTTTGCGTATTTATGCTATCTGTGCACCTTCTTCGTCCTCCATGCACAGTGCCTCTGCATGCTCTTCACCATGCCATGGTTCTGCTCATCGGGTCGTTCACTGCCACTCCACTTTTTCTCTGCTTTGCTCGCTCAAGCCTCAAAAAGAAAACTGCATATCGCTTCTGTCTATTCCTCATCTGTTACTCATCTCTGAGTTTTATCTCACATTGCGCATACTATTGGTCGCACACTGCGCATACTATAATTTTCCCTGCTTTACAGTTCAACTCATTTTTCATTCAGAACAACCAACCACACACAGTCACTGCGTGTTTCTTTTATACACTACAACCACTTCAGTTATCCCTCAAAACCCTAGAACAACAACGCTTCAGCAACTGAAACGCCAACCGTCAAAGAACCATGATTTGGTTTTGCTAACTGAATCGTAACTGAATAATTAACTGTGAAGTGCAACAGTAGCCCTCCGATCATATTCAAATTCACCTACACCATTGGATTAAATCTGCAGGATCTTGCGTTTATCCCATATGCCCACTGGCTGTGACCATGGGCCTAATCAAGATGTGTTTCTCATTTCACAACTTCGAGACTCCTGTGATGAAGAGTCTCGGATCTTCATGTGTGATCATCAAAACTCCAAAATAGAGTTTAGTACTGCTAGCTTCTTCCTCTCTTGTGACCATTATCTATGACCAGGGGACAAGCATGAGAGTGCTTCACAATTTCATACCTTCATGGGATTTCGTCTTGCCTGATCAACAGTCCACAATCTCTCTTTGATCGACGCCTCAGATTAAGTTGCGGTTTCGCATTTCGACGTTTTGACATTTCTGTGATGAAGTGTTTCGACACTCCAAGTCACGAACCCCAAAATGATCTGAAGGTATTTCAGCGTTTCAGCATTTCTATGATGAAGTGTTTCGACACTCCAAGTCACGAACCCCGAAATGATCTGAAGGTATTTCGGCATTTCACATTTCATCTTTTTGACATTTCTATGATGAAGTGTTTCGACACTCCAAGTCACGAACCTTGAAATGATCTGAAGGTATTTCGGTGTTTCTCATTTCATGATTTCATCATTCTTGTGGTGAGTGTCCTTGACACCTCCAACTCCCGGTATCTGAAACTCTGAAATGGAGTCAGATCAACGGTCCATGATCTCCCTTTGATCAACAACTTAGATTATATCATGGTTTCGCATTTCGCGCTTTCATCATTCTTGTTGTGAGTGTCCTTGACACCTCCAACTCCCGGTATCTGAAACTCCGAAATGGAGATTAAGTCGTGGTTTCGCATTTCGCGATTTCATAGGATAGAGCACTTCCTTCCTTTGACTTCTTAGTCAGCGAAATACTGATATGTGACCATGTGTCCTGCCTGAAGATGAACGGTCCTCCTGCTTTCAGGATTTTGTAAGCCCGCTTTACCTTGCACTTTAAAGATCGTGCAGGTTCTCCTGGATCTAACAACTGTCGATCCCTGCGCTCAGATCTAATGCCTAATATCTGTCCTCCATCTATGTGCTTCTCTTGTCTGGACTTAAGATGTCTTCCGAGCCTGTTTTCCATCAATTGCCAAGCACCTATACACTATCTCTTCTGATCTTATCAAGCTTTCTCTACTGCGTCTTCCCAAAATACTTCTGGTGCCCGCCTAGCACAATCTTCCTGTACTTAATCCATCGTCATTATTGTACTTGCCATCAATGACAAGAATACGCTGCCTGTAAAACATGCCAACAATGCATTGCATGTTTTCGTAACGACATGGGTCGTTACATATGGTATCAGAGTTGGTTTGACCCGCGACTTGGGATCACTACGGATTCCATCAATTAGATATTTGATTATAATGTTGCTAATTAAATTGATTTGTATTCATGTAGGTAAGCATGGTTAGAGGACGTCGCAAAGGTATATGACGAGGTGCTATGGGAGGAGGTGTGACGCCCCCAGTAGCATCCATGCCTGAAGGGTCTAACCCCCTAAGAGACGAACAAGTTGTCGGGCAGGAAACGATAGTTGTGGATGATGTGGTTGGGCCGATGAGGTCCTTCTAAAGGATGTTTGAGTTACTGATCAATCGTTTGGATAGAGATGAGGCCAGAGAGCCAACACCTCCTGAGGGTCCACCGCGCGCCCCAGTCGATACTGGTAGCATTCACCGCGAACTCGAGAAGGTCAAGTTTCCCAAGTTCTTTGGTGCCCCAGACGGGGCAGCCGCCGAGGCATGGTTTGATAATACGATGATGTGTTTTTCACTTCATGACTATACCTCCAACATGAAGGTTCGCATGATGGTATTTCAATTGAAAGGGAGCACTCTTCTCTGGTGGAAGATGCTCCTACCGCAATTGAACATGGTCATCGAAGACGTGTCATGGGAACTTTTCGAGGAACAGTTCCGGGATAGGTATCTGTATGAGGAATTCATTTAGCGTCATCTCAATGAGTTCAACGCCTTAGACAGGGTGGTTGTATGGTGCCCAAATACGAGGCCTATTTCATACAGTTGCTTCGGTATGCTCCACACCTAAATATCGAGAAACTTAAGGTCAACAAGCTCATGTTTATCCTTAATGTCAACAGTCATTAAAATGTGAAGATTCTGATGCCTCAGACCTTGCATGATGTTGTCCAGAAGGCCATCATAGTAGAGGAGGAGCTTATCAGCGAGGGTCAGAGAAAGACTCCAGTGAGACCAGCGGGATAGGTGTCATCTGGTGCGCTGCAACATCAGGCACCAGCTAGACATTCACCAGGATTTTGAGGCACTCAGAGAGGATCCAAATACACTACACCCCAGTGACTGATGCCTCAACAACAAACTCCTTACATAGGACCGCAACACCACCAGCAACGTTGCCTGCAATAGTAGTTTAGGCCTGTTCAACAGAACAGACCAGGGTTCTAGGCTGATGGGCCGTCAACTTCTACTTTGGGTACCAGGAGAACTCGACTGAAGAAAGGGGCTTGGACATGTGGAGAGCCACATTACTAGCGTGACTTCCCAGTAGAGAGGAGTAGAGCATCTCGATTAGCCGGACCCACTACTGTGGGTGATTTGGGAAAGGCCCATCGGATTCATGTACCGGTGAATAACCGCCAGGCAGAGCACCAGTCGAATGTGCTCGAGATGTCAGGTACCATCGTTGACTAGACCCTTAGTATTTTTATAGATCCAGGTGTTATAGAGAGTTTTATTTCAGGTGCAATGCTAAAAAGAATTAAGGTAAAGGCAGTCAAACATGATGAGTTTATATTGGTAGAAATGGCTTCGGGAGCCAAACAAAATGTTGGAGGGAAGGTTTCAGGATGTAGCCTTAACCTAGGACAGTTTGTCACAAGGGCCAACCTGTACGTCACGATATTAGGATCTTATGAATTCATGATCGATATGGACTGGTTGGAATCACATGAGATGATACTAAATTGTAAGATGAAACGATTGAGCTTGCTTGATGATGAGGGACAGAGATGCATGATTATAGGTTGAAACCAAGGAGTTTCCCTAAGGTTCATATCTTCCTTGAAGCTACAGAAGAGCATGTGCAAGGGATGGAAACTACATGTGATCCTTGATTTAAATGAGAAGGGCGTGGTGGAAGGTCTAGAAAACATTCTAGTGGTGTGAGAGTTTGTGGACATTTTCCCCAAGGAGTTACCTAGGTTACTGTAGGACAGGGGATTGGAATTTACCATCGACCTAAAAGAAGGAACTGAACCGATAGCAAGAACGCCTTATTGGATGTCGACCCCTGTGTTACAAGAGTTGAAAATGCAACTGAAGGAGTTGTTGAACCTAGGACTTATACGTCCAAGTGTGTCACCGTGGGGTGCACCGGTTATATTCATACAGAAGAAGGATGGGTCATGGAGACTCTGCATTGACTATAGTGAATTGAATAAGGAAACGATAAAAAATCAGTACCCATTGCCAAGGATTGATGATCTGTTTGATCATATGAAAGGCGTGACAACGTTTTCAAAGATTGACTTGAGATCAGGGTATCACCAGTTACGGATCAAGGAGGAAGACATCCCTAAGACTGAATTTAAGATGAGGTTTGGACATTACGATTTTACTATTTTACCATTTGGACTGACGAACACTCCTCGGGTATTTATGAGCTTAATGAACGGGGTGTTCTACGAATATTTGGACAAGTTCATCCAAGTATTCATTGACTATATTTTTATATATTCTTGGACGATGGAGGAGCATGACGAGCACTTGTGCATGGTGCTACATTGTCTACAATTAAGGTAAAGGCAGTCGAACAGTATGAGTTTATCTTGGTAGAAATGGCTTCGAGAGCCAAACAGAATGTTGGAGGGAAGGTTCCGGGATGTAGCCTTAACCTAGGACAGTTTTTCACAAGGGCCAACCTATACGTCACGATATTAGGATCTTATGAAGTCATGATCAATATGGACTGGTTGGAATCACATGAGTCGATACTCAACTGTAAGATGAAATGATTGAGCTTTCTCGATGATGAGGGACAGAGACGCATGATTGTAGGTTGAAACTAGGAGTTTCCCTGAGGTTCATATTTTCCTTGAAGCTACATAAGAGAATGTGCAAGGGATGCCAACTATATGTGATCCTTGCATTAAACGAGAAGGGAGTAGTGGAAGGTCTAGAAAACCTTCGAGTGGTGTGAGATTTTTCGGATGTTTTTCCCAAGGAGTTACCTGGGTTGCCACTGGAGAGGGGATTGGAATTTACCATGGACCTAAAAATAGGAATTGAACCGATAGCGAGAACACCTTATTGGATGTCGACCCCTGTGTTACAAGATTTGAAAATGCAACTGAAGGAGTTGTTGAACCTAGGACTTATACGTTCAAGTGTGTCACCGTGGGGTGCGGTGGTTATATTCATACGGAAGAAGGATGGGTCATGGAGACTCTGCATTGACTACAGTGAATTGAACAAGGAAACRATAAAAAATCAGTACCCGTTGCCAAGGATTGATGATCTATTTGATCATATGAAAGGCGTGACAATGTTTTCAAAGATCAACTTGAGATCAGGGTATCACCAGTTATGGATCAAGGAGGAAGACATCCCTAAGACCGACTTTAAGATGAGGTTTGGACATTATGAGTTTACTGTTTTACCATTTGGACTGACGAACACCCCTCGGGTATTTATGAGCTTAATGAATGGGGTGTTCCGTGAATACTTGGACAAGTTCATCCAAGTATTCATTGACTATATTTTGATATATTCTCAGACGATGGAGGAGCATGACGAGTACTTGTCCATGGTGATACATTGTCTATGAGAGAACAAACTGTTTGGAAACTGTTGAAATGCTCGTTTTATCAATTGAAGATTCACTACTTAGGGAAAGTCATCTCCGACGAAGGTATCATTGTGGATCTAGCAAAGGTCGAGGCTATTATGGAATGGCCTGCGCCGAAAAATGTCCTAGAAGTGTGTAGTTTCATGGGTTTAGCGGGATACTATCGACGGTTCGTCGAGGATTTTTCGAAGATAGCAAATCTAATCA